>OZ005700.1:5701630-5813369 GCA_963930775.1 Cliona cf. orientalis | reverse complement strand
AGCAGATTCAATTACGACCCATTGATGAAGGTTGCCTGCATGTACTTTATTGTGTGCACGAGCAGAAGCACATGGTATAGCTGATACACATGCCCAATATAAGTATAATGCTTGTGATGCTGCTTAATCCATGATCCAAAGTAAAATATGCAGCAAGTTTTTTATGGATTCATCTACAAAATTTTGAGTCGCACTGTGCATACTTCATCCTAAGCTATTGACTGCTATCATTATTATTAGGAACTGTTCAGAGGGAAATGTGGTATGTCAAGCAAATATTGGATCTGGTGGATCTCAACTTTCATTCAATCCACTCAACTGGAAACATCTCTGTTTAATTGGCAAAAATCGAATCTGCCTGTACAACCTAGAGCAATGTGGTTCAGAGTTCTTCCTGTCACCAATGTACAAAAAAGAGTAATTTTGAAGTTTATACTATGACAGTTTTTTTCTTTGCAGTGAGGTTGACATTCCTGACAGATTAAGGCCTGTTGGTTTCCGAGTGTTCCCAAAGCTTCAATCTGCTAGTGTACGAACTGACCCTGAAGGTACAGGTGGAAGGCAGGAAAGAAGAAATACCCATGGCATTGTGTTGACTGCCCCTCCAAATATGAAGCAAGTGCTATATAAAGACTCCTATGATGACTTCTTGCAGGAAAGGAGTCCAGTAGAGCCAGTATCCCATAGTTGGAGTGCTCAACAAACTGTGTATATTGGATGTGAACATGGACAGCTATTACTGGTCGATTTTGAGAGTGGCATTGTTAGTATTATTGCTAATCCAGAGATAACGGTATGTGTGCTTAGTTGATCCAATGTGCAATTCATCTACTTATGCTACTATAGATGCAACAAAGTATTTGCAGCTCAAGCAAGTTGTCTGTGATCCAGGAGCTGCAAGCTAGACGGGACTCAACTCCAGTAACTGGACATGCTCTGCTTAGAAAGGGTGCAGTTTCAATTCTTATGTTAAGCAAGAGAGGTTTATTCATGGCTGGAAAGGTAAGCAGTAGTATACAACAATCATGACCTATCATACTTCAGCATTATACTTACTGTGATTTAGGATGGATTGATACAGTGTTTTGATGTTGGAGACAGCCTACCTCTTGTTGATAAGTTGGATGTTGGTCAGCCAATAGGCTCTGTTGCATGGTCCTGCAGGTACGATAAGCTTGCTATTGGCACAAGGAATGGAGCCATTTTGATGGTGGATCCCATGAAGCTGGAAGGAAATGGCACTACACTGGTTTCTGATCATCACTTTTCCAATATAATTGGAATTGATGTGGTGGGTCCTGGATTGCAGTATTTTGTGGTGAGTGCATCCTGCTTTGATTTGTCCTCCACTAATGATGTTTCATTCAAACGTCATAATATTATAGAGCTGTAGATGTGATGGCATCTTGGAAGTCTGGGATATGAATAAAAAATTGGTAGTTTCCAACTTGAACTTAAACCTGGACACACAGGTACATGTGGAAATGTTTTTATTGTCATAAAAATTAAAGCATGACCTTTGCACCAAATAATTATATCAAGGACTACATGTATGCCTTGCAGGAGAATTGAACATGGCAAATAGTTGTTGTAAGAATAACTACATTCCTAGTAGATCTAGGCATCTCAACCAGAGAATGATAGGTCAATGCTAGTGTTATTAGGTGAGGCAAACCTTCACTCATGGCACATAATATTCACTACCATCTGGCTGCTATATAAAGGCAAGGCTAAAAACCATGGACTGACCCAGAAATTCCAAATACGTTATAGCAAGAAAGCTAAGTAGCTAACTACTAGCTAATTTCACAAGCTTATGATGGATTCTGGATCTGAGATTCTGTTCTAATATTAATCAGACGCCTATAGATTTCTATGATCATGAACAGATTTTATGCCATGCTAGCTATGTTGTACGTTCACAGTAGTTGATTTGACAGCTAGCACAGCAGAAGCATTGACAACCTTTATCAATGTGACGGTAATTATTGAGCATATGCATTAGACCAAGATCACACACAAATAAGTATATACACATTGCTTCCAGTTTCTCATGTATTTGGGGCTTGCTTAGGTTCTCCCTGAATAACATAACTACTGTTTACACAGAAATTTTTGCCAATTTCACCACCTAGTCTCATTGATGAAAGTTTTTTCATGTTGATTTAAAGATGGCATTGAGGATAATATTATTATGGTGACCTTCTGCATTGGCAAACACGAATTTTTTCTGCAGTACAAAGGTAGCTGGGCTTGGCAAAATTTTTATCCAGCAAAATACCATAGGTCAGATTTTGAATGCACAGTTAAACAATTCTATACAAGCCAGATTGCGATTCTAATGATTGCAAATTGCCAAATGAGAAAGCCATACCCTCAATCTTAGCTATAGATGTGTAGCTTGTGAAGCTGCATGTGGGGTGGGCTATTAATAAAATACTATACTACTTGAGCAACAGTTGCGCTTGGCTGGGTGCTGCAAGGCTGACAGTTGGCTTGAAGAATCAAAGAAGACTCATTCTTGATGATCGACAGTATGCAAGTAGATTGAACATGTGTGAGATCAAGAATGTGGGCATATTTGCGATTGCGAGCACACATGCTTGAGCAAAAGGGGTGTGGTCACACGTACTGTTATTCATTGCATATTCTTTTTCCTGCTTTTCTACATCTTATATAAAACTCGCAATTCACAAGAATCTTGCATTCAAAATCCGACCTACGGTATACACTATAATAATATGAGACAATCACTAAAATTAATTGTGGCATAATGAGTGATTGATGTATTTGCAGACATGTTATTACACCTTTCAGAAAGCAAATTACTAGTATAGACAATCTATGACGTACATGTTCGATAACATTGATGCTGATGCAAGTATACCTTTTTATTTAGTGCACGACACTCTGTTGTCCTACAACTTGCAATATGGCCATTGTTGGAACAGAGTCTGGAGTGCTGGAGGTTGTGTCCCTGACTGATTTTACTGCACCTCGTCTAGTACAGCAGATGTTTCTTCACAGGAATCCTCTGAAATATACTCTGTAAGAATAACCTGGTTACGTCACCATTCATCAATAATTGATTTATATCCCACTAATGGCTCCTCTCCTTAAAAATATGACGAAATATAAATAATAATTATTAATGATCCGTTTGAACCATTTTCTGAAGTCGCTGACTGAGGTTGTTAGTTGTTGAGTATGAGTAATCTAGCTAGCTATCTACAAGCATTTTGAATAGCTATCATTATTACTAGTTGTAGTGCCCATGGCTCTTAAGTGTCATGAAAATCGAGTTGTTTAACATCTGTTTTAGCTTCTTGGTCAAGAGAAGTGTGGTACGCTGTATGAACTAATGCTAGCTGTCCCGTCAAATACAGGTTGAATGAAGCACCATGGCCTTCTTCACTTCTCAACGGGCTCTCGATCAATGAAAGAGACAGCGATGGCTTTATTTCAAGATTAGTAATGTGTAGCTCTAGCAAGTTCTTGTAACTTAACTGACTCATCACAGATCACAGTAGGCTACCAACTACGCTTCTTGGCTTTACTTTGTACTAGATCTGCTGATCTGGCATGCACATGATACTATTAACTAATTGCATGCAATCCGTAATAGTGCATTCTTGTGGTTACTCTACAGTAACCAGAACTATGTACACACTGGTGTTGCTTGGCTTAGCTTGAACATGCAGACTAGCTATTGCTATTGCGCTGAGAGGTTTGCACTATAGTGGTCAGCAAATGTCGCCATAACTTTGAACGAAGCATTTTCAACGAAATCCATACAATTCATACCTTGAAATGCCTATTGGAACCTTGTTTGCACTGTATAAACCAGGTATGTAGCAGCTGATGTGGTAACAGACACACACACACATAGAATGACTACTGTACCCCTCACGCATGTGCCAAGGGTTAATGACTGCTAATACTATACGTTGTAGGTCGGATTTTAACTGATAAGTATCTATATGAGACCTTGCAGTCATTTAGGCTAAAGGCTGGTTTATAATATGATGCAAGACCTTGTATTGCGTTAGTTTCGCGAAACGCAAACATTCAATTAAGTATTTTAGTGAATTTTTACCATCTGACGCAAGAATGCAACGCAGAGGAATGCAAGGATAGGATCTGAGTCTATCCTATAGTAGCATTGTGTTACATTTCCACCAGCGTTGACCAATACCCAAGTACCTGTGGTGTGGACTTTTTGATAACAGCTGTGGTACTTTATAGACATCGTATGTGCGATTGCAATGCAGTAATTTGTAGGTGGAGTCCATTAATTTTATAGCTTGCTGAGCTAGCAAGCATGCATGAAGCTAACAGTGACTTGACAGTGTTGGTAGAGACAAAAGAGGGTTAAGCGATATTTAGACGACACTTCTAATATTTGTTGCTGGGCCATACATGACTATGGCAAGATTTCCAGATCAAGAGGTGCTGCCGCTGTGCGCATTCACATGACTTCGTTGCTATGATCTAAGTTTATTAGACAAAGTGCCTTGCATAGAATCTCGAGAGAAGCATCCTAAGCATGTAACCAGCTAGCTGTGTGTATACACGCCACACTGTCAGCTCCATACAAAACCATACATCTCCAGGGTTTCATCTAGCAACAAAAATTTGGGGTGGAAGTGTGATAAATGAGTGGGCGTATTTAGCACACAAAGTTCCTTGAGATGTATTTTAGGAAAATTCCTCCAGATTGTTTTGGGTA
This sequence comes from Cliona cf. orientalis, assembly GCA_963930775.1. Lineage (NCBI taxonomy): Eukaryota > Metazoa > Porifera > Demospongiae > Clionaida > Clionaidae > Cliona > Cliona cf. orientalis. Next base: position 5,808,640 of record OZ005700.1, on the reverse strand, counting down.
ATTTTTGATCAAACACAAATACTAGTGATTTGATTTGGTGACTTATTGTGATATTATGATGCTTAATTTAATTAAAGTCAAATTTTTAGGGGGGGGGGGGAAGCTAGGGAGTTTGGAGGGGAAGCTTCCCCCTGTCCCCCCCCCCCCCCCCCCCCCCCCCCCACTGGATGAAACCCTGATCTCAATAGAGTATCAGCCAACAAAAATAATCGTGTTGGTCTACAAAGATAATCTCTTAAGTGCTACAGACTCAGGTACAGGAAGCATACCAGAGGGAGTAGAATAATATCAGATTTAAATTGCATGATTCTATGATTGCAAAAGGGTTTTCAAGCTACATTGCAAATTTAATGTGTTTGGTGCGTGCAGGCAAGTCACAACCTCCATCTGAGTACGAAGGTGTGGCTTGAGCAACAGGTGGGATGGGTTATAAACAGAGCTATCAACTAGAGTCGATCGATTCTTGATGGTGATAATGGAAAGGTGTTGAATCCATGTAGCATAGCTGAGTCATTTGGCTGGTCATTGGTAGGTCTATCGGGGATGGGATATCGTTAGTTGATATTATTGACGAAGAGTCATGGTAGACACATAACTTCAGCCTGGTTCATATTATGACACTATACACAATGCATTACGTTGCAACGCGACTGCGTTCAACCATAGAACATATTAATAGACTACGTAGTCTATATGATCTAGGGTTCAACTCAGAGAAACTCTGGCTTCAACTAAGATGCTAGATAGGCTGCAGTTTCTATCTCACAACCAAATCGGCTTTCGTGGCATACTTCAAGCTATGGATGTCTATGAGACATTACACATGTGATAAATCAGATTGTTATATTGAACTAGTAAAAATTAAACCATACATCCTTGTACCCTGTGCCAAAAAATTTCCTATCATAGAGTCGGTAGACTCTATGAGTAGGGATGGCCTGGATATGCCATATATGTAATACATTACAAATACCCAAATATTTTATCCATTAACAATAATTACTGACAGTTTTCAGGGCAGTGGTGTGGCCTACCCAGCTTGTGCACACCCCCTCAGCTCTGGCACATCAGCCAGCTTAGTGACAAGCGCAATTGATAACTGGTGGCTACCAACAAAAAATTTACTGTCCTCTACATGCTTGCTCCCTAAACGGCAGTTCCTCATTGCCACTTGGCTTAAAACAGCCTCCCAGCTATCTTCAAGAACACTAGTGAGGGGCGTGGCTAAACTTTTTGATTAGTACCTCCCTCTTTCAATTCTTATATAGATACACCATTGCAGGGTGCCCTCCTCTCAAATCCCAACAGGCATTTATTCCCCCATCTACAAGTTCCTAGTACATGTAAGTTTTGTTATTTGAAAGGCTTATCATATATCCTGCACTGTAGGTATGATCAACAAGGAAAAATCGTGATCACTCTGACAGATGATGGTTTAATTTTCTTACATGATTGTCGACCATCCTCACACCTGTCTGTTGTAGGATACATAGGTAATTATTATACAAGATTATAAGCTAAATACATACATGTACGTACAATCATACATGTGCTTTAGAAAATCCATCGTAGTATACAAAACCAAAAAAAAAAAAACAAAAAAAAATTGCTGGTATACAGTACACCAAATAAATCCATAATAAAGTATAAAGGTTTGGTGATTACTTGTATCGGTGTTCATTTTGATAACCCAAGATGGATGCAGCCAAACCAGAAGGATAGTCATACCATCGCACAATGGGACCACATGCCAATTCTTGACCATTTGCATTAGTCAGCACCAATGTATTGTTTACTATAGAGTAAGGGCCAAACAGAGGTAGGTATGGGGTGGAAGTGGTCACTCGGTATGACTGTGAACCAGGGGGTATCCTTAGCTTAGTACTCAAGTTACCTAGGACCACAGCATCACCAGTTTTAACAGCTCCAACTGGTCGGCCAATCGCCCTGGAAGATCCTGGCTTCCTAAGGAGGCTACCTCCATCAACAGAAGCACAAGTGCCATCTCCACCTGCACGGATTTCCATTGTTACATCCATCCTCCTTAATCCAGTAACATAGGTTCTAGCGTATGTACGATCATTTGGTGATGCTTGATAGAATGCAATTTGGCCATTAATGACACTATTTTTGAATTCAACACGAGCTACTTGAGGTTGAGCTGCTTCCAATTCACCACAAGCTGATATAGCTGCTCCATCTAATATAGTAACTGATACAGGCTGAGATGCTTGTTTATTAACAAGATCACTTGTACGAATAGAGCCCAGTTGGTTGTCAGTACAGAACAGACGGGCACGACCATTCACAAAATTAATTGGTCCACACTTCCTGGAGAGATCACCAACTGGGCACTCCCTCTGCCTGTCAATTCCACAGCTACTGTAGTCGGTACCACTCTGCTCCCCATAGGTCTACAAGTCCAAATATAACTCGTTTATATTTCAATACTACCCCAATCATAGATATTATAGACTACGTAATCAGGATTGGAAAATCTGTATCCCCCCAAAACCACAATAATGCACAAACATTGCGAAATAATGGCCAAAAATTGTCAATTATTATTTTTGCCAATATCTACCAAACACAAACATTTGGAAGTTTGACTCTAGGCTAACGTATAGCGGGAAATTTTCGAGGGAGAAAACCTTTACGAATTTTGCAATGAATGACTTTATCACGTGAAAACACCATCATAGATAGTAACACTGTTCACAAAATATTGCTAGTAGTAATTTTAATAATTTTGTCATAAAGCTTTCTTTCATTGTCTCAACTTAGCTATAGGCTCGAGTAGTCTAGGGTGACATAGAGTGTGCGCCATGACTTGCACATAAGTCTATTGCTCATATGAGCTGTTTCCAATCCTGGTTATGTAGTGTATATGATCTATGCCCCAATTAATCATACTGTATAGCCGGAAAATTTGGCGGTCTATATTACAACTGCCAAATTAAAATCCGCCAAAATTTCCTACTTGCATTATACGTATGGCGATCCTGTACCGAACCACCAAATTTAAATCCACCAATATTCTTGCAATAGTGATTTTGGGCTCAACCACCAAATTTAATTCCCGCCAATATTTCTGGCAATACATATGCAAATTCCACATTCACTCAATCAGAGATCAGTGTAAATGAATGTTCTATGAAAATTAGTTAGCTGTATATTTGGATAGCTATATCATAGGGCCAACCTGCCTCCAAGTCTGAGACACATCGTGCGCTTGGCTGTGGAGCTAGAGCGCTTTGTTTGCGATCGCACCACACCCCCCAATAATCGAGAAATTACGGTCTAAGGCGTTGCTATGCATGCGTATGGCGTTTCCGTATACTACGTGTGAACTGGAAATCAATTAAATGGACCTGGGCAGAGCCGTTCGAAATGAACGTAAAGATCGAGTAAGGGTTTGGATTTCGATGTTGACAATGAGTGGTGATGGTTCTTCGATGCCCAAGAAGCTAAAAAGGTGAGCAAACGTACAGTAGTTCGATGAATCTAGCTGTATCTAGATAGGGAATTCTAATTAGCACCCATAGCAACAGTTAGTAGAAGGGTTCGATCTTTTACATAAAATTAATAATTATACAAAACTGGACTTTGATATTAATTTTTGACTGTAGATACTAAAAATGTGCGTTGCGCCATATGCGTGTTTTGATAATATGTCAGGTTTTCTCAGATCCGGTCACATGTGCAATTTTAACAATAATGCGGTACAGGGTCATTGGTACGAAAAGTATTTAACACAAATTACCGCATGAAATATTCATGGCGAGTATATTGTATAGTGGCAAATTTTCATGCAAGGCCATTCTTCAAATTTTTGTGGTTTAATTTTTGCGGACACACGTGATTATGCCTGTACAATCGTACTTACTGATAATTTCTTTGTTGACTTGGCAGTCACAAAAGTTTCTACCCACGAAAATTAATGCCTAAGGTAGGGCAGATGATGGGCATGGCCAAAAATATCAGTGGCAGTATTGGCTAACTATTATCAGTATTACAAGCAATAATTACTACTGTCATCTAGCTGATGGCATCTTCGATGCTAATATTCTTCTCTCTCCACTATTATGTTGTCCACGTTTCAGATGTAATAATTAATTGCACACATACCGTATTTCTTCTAAAAATTCGGCATGAAAATAATAATATTGCTTTAGCTTCGCCGAATTTTTAGAGGTTAATATTCAACATTCTGTCTGCATGCGCATTCCATTCCCGTTTATAGCATATACGCATGACGACCTTTGCCGAAAAATTAGAGACTATATTGAATCATTCGGTAAAGGGTGCCGAATAATTAGAAGGGCCGAATTTTTTAGAAGAAATACGGTATTATAAAAACAGAATGGGAACGGAATGATGAACTGGAATGGTGAAAATGTCACCCTTTTTTGACTACCGTCATATATCGTAAATTGCGAATATTTCGTATATGCATTAAACTGTAGTGTCCCAGGTAAGTGCCCATGGGCGCTTAAACACAACTCGTGATTTTGGCCCGCATGGGCGCTTACCCGGGATCAAAATCCCATACGTCTGTATAGAAGCTGTTACAGTGGCACCATGAAATGCGGTACATGGGCGCTTACCTGGGAGTGTGTGCTTGCCGGGACACTATGGTAGTTAGATACCGAGTCTGAGGGATCTATGCGATTTAGAGACCCGAAGGCCTGAGGCTATAGCATCCCGAGCGCAGCAAGAGCGAGGGTGCTACTAAGGGCCTGAGGGTCTCTAAAGAGTGTTGATCCAGTTGGACGAGGTATCTAACTGATTTAGAATAATATAACAACTGTAACCATGACAGCAAGAAAGTTTAAAAGGAGAGTCAAAGCTGGTTAGAACAAGAACTGTGGGTTAGCAAGCGCCTGAACAGTTCTCAGTCACCAACACTAACGCTCAACGGGTATCTTATGGGTATGGCCAAACGTGGCAGCTCAGCGTGTGCACACGCTATGGCATATTAGGCCAGGCAAAAAAATATTAGTTTCTCAGGCCCGCCCGCATCACTTTTTGGCTGCTGGGCCTTTTTTTTTAATTAAGTGGGTGTGGTAATTAAATTAACGGCTAGCTTACCACTCGACCTCGTTGGCTGGCTGTGTTTGAGCATCAGCCTTGCCACTCTCTGGCAGACATCTGACTTCTCAAAACTGCTTCTTTGATGGCTACGCTATAACACTATAGATTAACTAAGACCAGTCACTTTTTCAAATTTTTTTGCACGAGGTCGGCTGTAAGTGGGCGTGGTTAGTGATGGACCACGCCCCAAAAAAATAAAAAGCCGCCCGCCCGCATCATTTCTTAGCTGGAAAAGCCTGAGAAACTAAAATAATTTTTTCCTGGCCTTATGGACTAATTATTGTGAGTGTGGTTTCCTGGATTATTGTCATAGTGATCACATAAAGGTCAGAGCTTGAGCTTGAGTTAGTGCCTGGAGCACTTAGTAAACCTGCAGGGATCTAAGTAGGTTAGTATTACTGTTTTCCAATCAGATAGCAGGATTTGGTACTAGTACACTATCACTGTGATTGACGAGGTCAGTACTGCTGATTATCGTCACCAGAAGACTCGAAAAGCTTCTCTGGTTCCATCATGGCAAATGGGTGTACAATGTACATGGATCCAAGCTCAAGGATCATGGAATATCCAGCTAGCTGTTCCCACTGTACGTAGTTCCCAGTGTTTCTCAAGTATTTGGTTTACAGTTTGAATATTGTGCCCTTGTGGAAATACCCACAGGCACTGTACATTATGTACTATGTACTGGTAAGATATGAAAGTGGGTAGTGCTGTAAATCGTAAGAGTAGTTTTCTGTGCAAATTTCCTTGCTGCTCTGACTTTCTAGTAAGTCTACATAATAGTTAGACACTGTTTAGGAGGTTTCTATGTGATTTAGAAGACCGAAGGGCTCTGTGTAGAATCCCGAGCGAAGCGAGGGTTCTACTGAGCCCTGAGGTCTTCTAAATCACATAGAAACCGACTAAGCAGTGTCTAACATGTTTAGATCCTAGTAACAATGCCCAAAAGCTAGACACATAAACTGCTGCCTAGCAACAACCCTAACCCTAACCATAGGCAAGAAAATTTACATGATTTTCTACAGAGCTTTACATGATTTTCTATGAAGGATAGATACTTCAGTTTAACCAATCAGATCACAGTATTTGTTACAAGTAGGATCTAAAGTAGTGTATAACCAAATGCTGTATTGATATATCTATCCTAAATTCTAAATTAACTTACCTTAGGGTGACGGGTGCTAATACTGGATATTTTCTGCAGATTGGCTCAAAAATGCAAACTTTGTACTTGCTAACATTAGCTGTACCGTATACAATAAGTGCATGCGCTTATTATGGTAAACGGAATGGTAGTATGCACTTAATAAAGGATATACACTTATAAGGTGCATAACAACACGTATGGGATTTTTTCAGAAAATTGAGTTTGATGCATGGTTGATAAGCTCTAGCATAGAGCTAACCCGCGTTCAAGCCTTAGGCCGATCGCGCGCTTCGTTGTTGAGATACAGCGCTCTGTTTGCGATCGCGCCACACCCTCAATAATCGAGAAATTACGGTCAAAGGCATTGCTATGCACGCGTATGGCGTTTCCGCATACTACGCATGACCCGGAAATCAATTAAATGTATCTGGGTGGAGCTGTTCGAAATGAACGTAAAGATCGAGCAAGAATTGAGTTTCATTGTTGACAACGACAGCCGATTGTTCTTAGATGCCCAAGAAGCTAAAAAGGTGAGCGAACGTACAGTAGTTCGATGAATCTAGCTGTATCTAGGTAAAGAATTCTAATTAGTGCCCATAGCAACGGGCTCCGTGTACGATGGCTGTGCCGACTAGGTGGGTCAAAATGAAGGCTTACTTCGCCTTTGTATAGCACGACTAGCCTCTGTAGAAGACGGCAACAGTTAGAAGAAGGGTTGTTAGACATGTATAATATGACAAAATCTGGACTTTGACAAATTTCGACCTGAGCTACTAAAAACACGCATTGCGCGAATCGCACGCGGATCCCATACGGAGGGTTTTTCCAAATCAGGTCACATATCTTCGAAGAAATCTAGACTCAACACACTCTCCAGCCTATTGTTGAAGTCAAGGTCATGGTTTATAGAACGCCACACGTATTAAGCACATGTGCTTAATAAACAATAGCTAATGGCAAGAAGAGAGCATGCGCTTAATAACCAGAGTTTACGGTATGTTATGTACTATATAATAGTTAGACACTGTTTAGGAGGCTTCTATGTGATTTAGAAGACAGAAGGGCTCTGTGTAGAATCCCCGAGCGAAGTGAGGGTTCTACTGAGCCCTGAGGTCTTCTAAACCACGTAGAAACCGACTAAACAGTGTCTAACTACTTTAGATCCTAGCAACAATGCCCAAAAGCTTTGTATATAAACAATTGCCTAGCAACAAACTAGCCATAGCCAAACAAGTTTTTTATGGAGTTTACAAGGTTTTTTATGGGGCTTTACAATTTGTATTTTATGAAGGATAGATACTACAGTTCAACCAATCAGATCACTGTATATGTTAGAAGTAGGATCTAAATAATAGTTAGACACTGTTTAGGAGGTTTCTAAGTGATTTAGAAGACCGAAGGGCTCTGTGTAGAATCCCGAGCGAAGCGAGGGTTCTACTGAGCCCTGAGGTCTTCTAAATCATGTAGAAACCAACTAAACAGTGTCTAACTACTTTAGATCCTAGCAACAATGCCCAACAGCTTTGTATATAAACAACTGCCTAGCAACAAACTAGCCATAGGCAAACAAAATTTACCAGGTTTTTTATGGAGCTTGCAAGGTCTTTTATGGGGCTTACAAGGTTTTTTTATGAAGGATAGATACTGCAGTTCAACCAATCAGATCACTGTATTTATTACAAGTAGGATCTAAAGAGCATTAGAATATATCGACTCTACTATTTATACAAATTGCAAAATTTAATACTCTCAAATTGTTTTTGTTTTAGCCAAAAATGTACTTGCAAATATTTATCACCTTAAGGTAGTGGTGGCTACAGTGTAGCTGAACAACTACTAGGGACATGCACATTATGCTTTTTAATTATGCTATGCTCTAATTCCGACACCAAGCCAATTATGCTCATCGTTTTGTACCTATCATGCTCTCAATTTCTCTCAATTTTTGATATTTTTCATACTAGTCTGTGATAATTCGTTTGGAAACTTATACCTACTACTAGACTCGATCAATAGATAAGACTATACCAGCCAATGCTTTGATGCCTCGCATTCTTGAATCTCAGACATTTCCAGTGAGTTGGCTGCCATGATCCAATCACGATCATTCTCAGAGATTCAAGAGTGGTCAGGTAATTGACCAAGTACATAGTACTTTTCTAACAATTAGTGACTACTAGTATCACGTCTGTAGAGCACTCCAAAAAAAAAACTGCAGAGCAAGAGAGCAAAACTTTTCAATTAAATTTTGTACTTTATTATGTCTAAGCCAAAACACATAGTAATTAGGTACTAATTGACAACATAGTCTTAAACAACTAGCCCTCGTTGAGCTTCTGTGAGTGGGAGGAGTTCCCATGTGGTTTTAATAAGGAGGCATGGCCACATTTCTACACAGAGGTACTGGGAAAATGTTTGGGATCAGTTTAGACAAACCGCTTTGCATTAAGAATGCCAACTTGACACAGTGGTAGGTACTGCAAGGAAAGAACTTGTTCCTGAGCTAGAGTTGTTAACTCCAAGGAATTAGAAACTTGCAAAATAATATGCTAAATTTTAAGCAAAAATGGTCAAAAAAATATTTGGCATAAGAATCGGTACTTCCACTTCCTAATGAGTCCACATTTTAGGTACATGTAGAGGCTGTAGTGACATACTATGATACCAGATAAGAAGTCTAAATGTGACCGGATCTGAGAAAACCCACCATATTAGTCAATCCATGAAAATTTAGTTAGCTATATATTTGGATAGTTGTGTGATAGGGCTAACCTGTCTCCAAGTCTGAGACATCGCGTGCTTGGCGGTGGAGCTAGAGCGCTTGTTTGCAATCACGCCACACCTCCAATAATAGAGAAATTACGGTCCAAAGGCGTTGCTATGCATGCGTATGGCGTTTTGGCATACTACGCGTGAACCGGAAATCAATTAAATGGACCAGGGCGGAGCCGTTCGAAATGAACGTAAAGATCAAGCAAGGGTCAGATTTCAATGTTGACAACGGGCACCAATTGTTCTTTGATGCCCAAGAAGCAAAAAAGGTGAGCGAACGTACAGTAGTTTGATGAATCTAGCTGTATCTAGATAGGAATTCTAATTAGCGCCCATAACAATGGGCTCTGTGTACGGCAGCTGTACTGACTAGGTAAGTCAAAATGAAGGTTTACTTCGCCTTGATAACTTACATATACCATTACCATCCGTAGGCAGTGGCAACAGTTAGTAGAAGGGTTCTTTGATATAAAATACAGTGGTGGATTTAGGGGGATTTCGGAGGTTTCGACAGAACCAACCTCGATTATCCGAACCCCTTTGGCCAAGGGGAAATTTAGAACCGTTTGGATAAGCAAGAAGTTTGGATAACGTTGACCACGCCCAAGCCACACCCACCAGATCGATCATGCATGCAAAAACGTTTTACATGACTGATTTATCGAGCATTTTGACAATTTATCCTCGATTGATAGAATGATTACCTTGCGTCTCTTTTACTTCTTTGAGTGTTAAAACTAGATTTGATAGCAGCGCAGCAGCTGGTTCTCACGTGGCAACTACGTGACGTAGGTTTACTGCACATGTGCAATCCGGTCATGTGGTCACAATGTGTACTTTGACCCTGCATTTTCTTTGCATCTCGAGTTTGGATAATCAAGAGTTCGGATAATCGAGGTTGGACTGTACTAACAAAGTACTGATAAATAGGTTAAATGGAACCCCTCTCTCTGGCTATAGAACTGCTGCTATGGCTCACCTTAGCATGCTTTAGCAGAAGATTAGTTCAAAAATTGATTGCTTGGACTGGTAGCTGCTCACAAAAACGATCGAAAATGGGGGTGGTTTTAGCCGGAAGTGGGCGTGGCTTCTAAAATTTCGCGCATAAAGTATAACAGAACCCCCCTTCGAGAAATCCTAGATCCGCCACTGAAAAACTGGACTTTGATATTTGACTATAGATACTAAAAACGTGCTTTGCGCCATATGTGTGTTTTGACAATATTATGCCGGATTTTCTCAGATCTGGTCACAAATGAGCTTGCATTCTTGAGATATTTGTAGTTGAAGTCAAAATTTGCAAAATTTTGCTGAAAAGCTAGCTGCACTTTTATGGTTTCTATATTGAACTCCATGGGGAAAATCATCCCTTGCCATGAACAATAATTTTGCGTAAATAAAATCACGCATATAAAATAAAGAGTAGTGGGAGAGCCTGGGAACAAGGCTAGCCCACCTTAGCATGCTTTAACCGATTATGGGCGGGGTTGTACGGGTCAATTGAACTTTGAACTCCGAAATATTTAACATGAAAATAAAGCGTCCTATAGACAAGCTTATTGTAGCTAAGTAACAGGCCTTAGCTACTTCTAAAGGCTTTGTTGACAACTACATAAGTTGCCAGAAGCCTCACGTTTTTCTGTCCCGCCGTACACTATCGAACTAAACGCTGTAGTAGCATCTAAAAGCTTAGAAGCCTTCTTACCTTGATCATGGTCGCCGTCTTCAAGTCTGCCGCTCGCGTTCAAGGTTGGCTTCACAAAGCGGCTACTCGTAGGTAGTCGCTATCCACTCGTCTAGCTATGGACCAAGCGCCATGGCTGTAGCTCTGTTGGTTCAACGATAATAGCCTCGAACTTTCGCCCGGGTCGATCGTAATGGCAATCGAGCAGCTTGGTTAACGGTATCGGTCACACCCACTTAATTGCTACCGGCGCGATCTGAAGCCATAACTTAGTAGCGGCGGTCAGCGGCTAACCACAAACCGGACGTAGAGCGTAGTAGCCTAGCGCTATGCACAAAAAACGCGAAGAAAACGGCTTTGACGCCATTTGGCGTCAATCGCCTATAACGTACATTGCGTATATGACGCCAATTGGCGTCTATCGCCCATAATCGGTTAACAGAAAAATCATTTGAAAATTGATCGATTGGACTGGTTCGGCTTGTAGTTGCTCTCAAAAATGATCAAAATGGGCATGGTTTTAGCCCAAAGTTGGTGTGGCTTTTAAAATTTTGTGCGTGCTTTGTGCAAGAGTATAACAGAAACCCCTTCAACAAATTCTAGATCCACTACTGCCAAGTTTTATGGACATGCACATAATCACTGGCTACTGCTTGGTTGATGTGCTGTTGTCAGTGCTTTGTAACCTCAGGCCAGAATGTTGGTCCTGTCCACGTTCATGGAGTACAAAAAAACCCATCGCTCCTACAGCTATATCCATCTGAGCCACTACTCTGGAAATATGAGTGAGAAAGCATGCTAATAATTAATCATCTTGCATGAACATATAATTTGAGGATTCAAGCATCTTAGTTTGGCCTGAAACTGCTAAAAGTGCCAAGAGCAGAAGTGTTGAGATACTGATTGAACCCACCCTTGAATTGTACCCACATCCTGGCACACTGGATTTGCTGTACCTTTAGCACTCTCATATAATATTATGCAAAAACATGTGCACAACTATACAAAAATTAAGAGCAATAGAGAAATTGAAAAATGCCGTAGGTTGGGTTTTGAATACAAAATTTCTTTTGATTGCAAATTGCGAGTTTTTATACAAGACGCAATCAAAAGAATCGCAGGAAAAAGAATACACGATGGATATTATATGTGACCACACACCTTTTGTTTAAGTGCGTGTGTATATATATATTATGCGTACTAGCGGTCGCAAACATACACGCATCTCAATGTTCGATCTACTTGCATATAGCTGTCGATCATTGAGAATAAATTTTCCTCAATTCTTCAAGCCAACTGTTAACCTACCAACATCCAGCCAAGCGCAACTGTCACTCATGTAGTATGATATTGTATTAATTGCCCACCCCACATGCAGCTGCACAAGCCACACCTCTATAGCTAAGATTGAGGGTGTGGCTTTCTCATTTGGCAATGATTAGAATCGCAATCTGGTTTGTACAGTACCATTCGCAATCGTTTAATTACGCATTCAAAATCCGAACTACGGTAAGTCATAATGTGGTAAAATCTAAGCAATAATATATGGGCATAATATATACAGTCCTTCCCTTCATATCATCTATAGTAGCATCAACCACAGTCTTCAAGCACAGGACGCCCAATTAGCCCCTGTCCCATCTTGGCAGTGCCTCCAAGTATACGGATTTGTCAGTATTTTTACTGAATTCTGACCAATAAAATTTTAAAATCTACTAAAGGAATTTAGTACATACATCATAATATATGGAGCTCTTTGTAATACTGAAAAATACTGAAAATGCATGCAAAATACTGAAAATGGGAATATTTATACTGAAAGACAGGAGAACAGCTTGTCTTGGCCATAGTGAACTTGGCTCACTTTGAAGTTTTCTACTGATTAAGCATTTTCTACCACCTTTTCAGGGCATATTAGCAATGATCGAACCTACTACACAAAAAGGAATAAATCAGCTGTATACATATCTGTAAAGGTAAATTCTTCTCGGACGATCAATGTGCCTTCTTACCATGCCCACACCACGTGGGACCAGGGACGCCGTACATTAATGTACTCATCTGTATACTCGACCCATTTGCAAGCACGTATGGATTGATAATCAGTTGTGCTATTAAGGTTACGGTATACAGTTTAATACTTCTTCCAACTGTTACCATCATCTGCAGAGGCCGCTAGTTATAAGTTATAAAGGCAAGAATTAATAAGTCTTCGTTTGAGCTATATAGTCTGTAAAGCTGCCATACACGAAGCCCGTTCCTAAGGGTGAAATTTCACGCACATGGGCTATCCAAGTGCAGGTAAATTCTCACCTTTTTAGCTTCTTATGCATCAAAGAACAAACGTTATTGACAGCGAAGTTCAAGCCTAGCTTCACCTTTGGCATTCATTTCAAACGCCTCTGTCCAAGTGCAGGTAAATTCTCACCTTTTTAGCTTCTTATGCATCAAAGAACAAACGTTATTGACAGCGAAGTTCAAGCCTAGTTTCACCTTTGGCATTCATTTCAAACGCCTCTGTCCAGTTCACACATAATAGACAAAAATGCTGTAAGTGCTAATAGCAACACCTGTTTCAAGTTCCATGGAATATAATGTAATAAAATTAATCTGTCATACCGTTGTAGTGAATCCTTGACAAACTCGATTGTCTACTTGTCCAAGACGAAGCTGCCAGTCAAGCATACCAGTAAATGAATCATCCCTCTGGACATCCAAATAAATTGTTGCATCATCTCTTCCAGCCACCTTGTGAATAATGACGTCACCTTGAGTCTGGGCATCACCAAATAATGAAGCTCTGATGATATCCACTCGGGCACCAAGGTACTCGATATTTGCACATATCCACCTATTTTCTGGTGCAATCCCTCGATGGATGACTAACGAACGACCAATGATTGAGTATGGGCCATAAAGAGTCAACTCTGAGTCCACAAATGTTTGCCACTGTTGATCATTCCTGAGATTTCCTAACTTACCGGAAAAGTCTCCCACCTCACAAGCAGATGCATTATTTGGATTGCAATCATCGTCATAGTTTGGGTTGTTAAATGCATTCAAAGGATCATAATGTCCACCAACTTCTGCACCACTGCAAGGATAATCTCTTAGCAATCCAGTTCGGACGGGGAAGTCATGGGCATGCCACGGATAGCTATCTGCAAACTGTTCGAGTCCCTCGAGGTTGACATGGATTTCTACAGGCTCACTAGGCGCCTTCTGGGAGAATTGAATATAACCCCTCACTCCACCCATATCAAATACGGCCTGAACATTGATTCCTTGAAACCTTCCATCATATATACCGTCCACAGCTACAGTAACAAGCAACAGAAGGACATTAATGTTTAAGGTTTTAGTATCATGCACGAAGGTTTACTTACCAATCACTGACGCTTGTTGACCTGTACCGTCCACACTACCAACGATAGCATACAAAAAGGCAACCAGGAGCACACAAGCCTGCTGCATGAACACCATGATTGCACACTAAACTGTTTCAAAGGCAACGTTGCACCTTGAGCCTCCACAGCAGGCCTCATTGTTAAATGCATAAATGGCTTCTTTTGTAGCGAGCTGAAATCGAGAAGCGCTTGGCGCGCCGTCGCGCGTCGCGCGCGCCGGGCCATGGCGCGGCGCCAGGCGCTAGTATAGGCTTGGCTATAGCGCTAGGCTATACCCATCGCCAAACGAACTAGGTCCCGATTGAAGATGTAGCCCATGCTAGAATATTATTACTCTTAATTAATTATTACATACTATATTTTACGTTTGCACCTCAAGTGGTGTGTGAAAAAAAAAAAAAATAATAATAATAATAATAATAGGCCAGGCCAGGAATTCGCGTTAACGTACGCTAGGTACAGTTAAGTTACTAGGTTCGGTGTCAATTTGTCATAGCGGATTTGTTCCGGCGCGAAAACGTTCCGGGGGAACATCCCCGGCCCCAGAACATAACCGCGTACCGTTAATATTTTAAAACACAAAAAAAACCAAGAGTAAAGATATTCAGTCCAGTGTACAGGGAAAGTTATTGTAAACAAATAATGAAAAGGGTTCATTTAATTGTCACTGTGAAGGCGGGATTCAGAAGTGATGAGGTCAATGGCAGTGATGTGAGGTACACCTACATGACCTCTAGATGACCGTGCTCCCCTGATGGCTTGAATAGCGGAACGGAGGAGGGAGAAGCTTAGCCTGCATCTCAACCAGCAAAGTGTCGAGCTGTAGTGGGAATCCCATTTCTCAGCCAAAAGTGAGGTAAGACGCTTAAAAAAGGTAGTGGCTTCATTTCCCATGCCTCCAGTGGCAGATAGGACTAGCGGGGTGAAGGAAGAGTGCTCCACCTCCCGCACACGTTGCTCATATACTCTTTTCTTTTCTCGCTTGTGGGCCCTGTACATGCCTGCTGATCCATGTCTCTATTTGTGGGAGCAAGGGGTTTAGCACTCTCACATCAAAGTAGGTCTTCTTGAATCTCCCATCCCAGACTCCGTTGGCTGAAATGTCAAGCCTTGCTCCACCCTGTCGGTTAGCCGAAGCTCCATTCAGTTGATCAGTAGTCACGGGCTGCAGGTCTGGCTCCACATAAACATCGTGGCAAACTTCAGTTAGTAGTGTGGCTGTGATGTCTCTTACTTCATCATATCTGATGGAGGGGAAGCCACCTTTGGCACAGGAAAGTGCATGTTCCATGGTGAAATGTTTGCCACAGTCACAGGTGGAGGGCATGTTGTTTGGTAGCCAGCCATATCTGAGGGCGAGAGCGTCATGGAAGCAGCCTTGTGCAGTGTGAAACCGTGCTCGGTTAGCGGTAGAGTTGTGAGCCAAGCAGATGCACCTTTTTGCCTGGCCAGAACCACGGCTTTCTATAATTTCTCGGGTAGTTGCTGATGGATGGCATCTGCTTCCCCCTGACATCTGTGTCTGTTGTCACTGCTTACTTGAGCTCTCCTCTGCATCTGTTCATCCAGAATGTCATAACCATATTCATCTTCCTGGTTAAGAATATGATCTCTGAGCGGCGCAGTCATCAGCTGAGAGCATTGATGTTCCCTCTCTGCATGGCGTGACGGTAGGCGTATACCTAAACCACCAAGTCTTGCTGGTAGATCAAAGAGGGCACATTCTAAGTCGTTCGGTGGAGGATGATTTGTAAGTGCTGGAAGTAGGTCTGTTCTCAGCACATTGTCAAGAAGAAGAAGTAGATGGCAAATGTGCACCTGGACCCGACTGAGGTATGTCCATTTGCTCAACAACCCATGCGTCAGGGCTGAGAAGGCAGCATGTGGTTGTGATTTGGCTATCTCACTGAGGGTGGAAATGCTAGATTTCCATTCCATCACTTTTGAGCTCACATATTCTGTAACGTAATCCTCTGTTCCTATGGCTGCTCCTAGAACATAACCGCTAGCGCGCGGTAGCGTAGGTGTTTTGAATATTTACGCACGCACATAAACGTTCCGCCTCTGTGAATTTAATAACGTGTACAGTGAAATCTGATGATATTGAACCATTATAGGATACCTGAACTCAAGGATGTATCAATGATCGTGCAGTAAGTGGTATAGAAGTCTCACTAGCAGCTTGGTATTCGGGCCATCACTTTCCCAGAACGATTGTGGTAAGTGATGGTCAACTATAGTCTATATACTCAGGATCACCACGTTGATAATGGGCTGTCGGGTAGTGCAAGATAGAACACAACTAGATATGCTCCTGATAAATAATAGTATGATTTTATCCAAGCTATTAAAGACCTCCCCCCCTTATTAACAACTAGGTGCTGTGCGTGCACCATGGAGAATGGGCGTGGCAAGTGAAAAATTTTGCCACTCATTTATGCATGCAAATTTGTCACTTTTTTTTCTTTGTCCTTGTGCCCATGCAGCCCCTGTGTCATATGTAATCTGAAAAGCGGGAAGTAGGCTTATTCAGAACAATTCTGCCGTCGCCTATCTCAGCAAGACACCCGGAACAAATCCGCTGATTTCCTAGAAGACCAGAACAATACCGCTAGCGTACAAGTTCCCCCGGAACAAATCCGCTGTGACACCGGAGCTAGAGTATGAGCGCGAGTGAGTATACCTGGCTTAATTTGGGGCATAAATGATCGAATTTAAACCAGTCTTTTTGGTTTTAAGGTATTTAGCTTCAGATGTAAGTCTGGTACATTGTTTAGGATTTTTTTTTTTTTTGTGTGATTTGTAGCCATTGCATTATAACAATGGCTGGACTGTTCGTGTAGATGTTTTAGTAGGATTCTAAAGGTTTTAGCTAGTAGGTTTTAGCTAGTAGGATTTGGGAGATTTTAGAGGTTTTAGTGGGACTTTATGAGATGGTAGAAATTTTAGCAGGATTTAGTGGGATTTTAGAGGTCTTATAGGATTTTAGAGGTTTTACAGGTTTTAGTAGGATTTAGTGGGGTTTTAGTGGGACTTTATGAGATGTTAGAAGTTCTAGTGGGATTTTAGAGGTCTTTTAGGATTTAGAGGTTTTGCAGGTTTTAGAAGGATTTAGTGGGATTTTAGAGGTCGTAGTAGGATTTTAGAGGTTTTATATAGTGGGACTTTATGAGATGTTAGAAGTTCTAGAGATCTTATAGGATTTCAGAGGTTTTACAGGTTTTAGTAGGTTTTAGTGGGACTTTATGAGATGTTAGAAGTTCTAGTGGGATTTTAGAGGTCATAGTAGGATTTTAGAGGTTTTAGTGGGATTTTATGAGTTGTTAGAAGTTTTAGTAGGATTTAGTGGGATTTTAGAGGTTGTAGTAGGGTTTTAGAGGTTTCAGTGGGATATCAGAAGTTTTAGTGGGATTTTAGAGGTCTTAGTAGGATTTTAGAGGTTTTAGGATTTTAGAGGTCTTGGTATGTTTTAGTAGGATTTAGTATGATATTAGAGGTTTTAGTTGGATTTTAGCGGTCTTAGTAGGATTTTAGAGGGTTTAGTGACACTTTAGAGGTTTTAGTAGGATTTAGTAGGTCTTAGTGAGTGACATGGATAAGAACGAAGTTCAAACCCTAGAAACTAATCCTAACCCTGACACACAATTTTACCCAAAACCCAACCCCTGACCCCTCTCGTAAATGCCCTTGTCTGTCTTCATGGGATTTATATTAATTGGAATCAAAGATCAAGTAATGAACGGGGCAGATAAAGTAAGGTCTATAAAACCAAATAAAAACTTACTTAAAACCAATAAAAACCTGTAAAACCTAAAAACCATAAACCACCCATAATAATTTGTCAACATAAAAACCAGTCAAGCTTCAAACTATAGACATGCATGATTGAGGCCTTAACAGAAATGTTGTCAATCCTAGTGATGTTGTGGCCTAATTGCAGTCCAGTCTAATAATATTATGTGCAGTGTTAAACCTTAAAACCATAAAGACTAGTTTTATAAGCAAATAATTCAAGTAAGTAGCCCCCATATCAAGCCACAAATGAGTGAGATACTAGGTAAGTCTAGCTGATTTGAAACAGCTAATGAAACCAGTTTATCAAGGATATTGAGTGGGGGTTGTCACTCAGATGCCTATAGATCTTAATTTATAAGATGGTGACTTTCATTACGTTACGTCCAGAGTCCCAATTAACAAATCGATTCGGCCGCTTGATGAGGTAATGATGATGAAACCTATGATGAAATTGGGGTGAAAACTGCTTCAAAATGTTTAGCGCGCATGACAGGGTGTTGGGACCCAGAATTCGAACCAAGCGTAGAAGAGATCGTGGACTATCGATGAGATATGGCGATTCTCTCAGTTCGCTTTCTTTGGCGAGCATGCACTCGGGGGGATTTCCCTATTCAGTCTATAGATCTAGCACTAGCACACGGCAGGTGGAGGTCACGTCCGGGTCAACCGGCTCAAGCCGCGCGCCCCAATATTGTACGCGTATACGGAGCATGCGCAGTTTGTCAGTGTGTCCTAGTTCGAATTTATGGCGGCGTATTCGTGAGGGACTCTGGACGTAGTCTCTAAGTTTTTCATTACGTCCAGAGTCCCAATTAGAAACTAAGAATTCGGCTCTCGCTATGATGAAATTATGATGAAATGATGATGAAATCTATGATGAAATTTATGATGAAACCTATGATGTAATTGCTGTGAAACTGTTTCAAAAAGTTTAGCTCACATGACAGGGTGTTGGGACCCAGAATTCAAACCTAGCGTAGAAGACATCGTGGACTATCGATGAGATATGGCGATTTTCTCGGTTCGCTTTCTTTGGCGAGCTCGCACTCGGGGGGATTTTTCTATTCAGTCGAGCACATGGCAGGTGAAGGTCAACCGGCTCAAGCCGCGCGCCCCAATATTGTACGCGTATACGGAGCATGCGCAGTTTGTCGATGTGTCCCAGTTCGAATTTATGGCGGCGTATCCATGAGGGACTCTGGACGTAGTCTCTGAGTTGTTCATTACATCCCGAGTCCCAATCCGCAAAAAAGAATTCGGCCGCGCGATGAGTAATTATGACGAAACCTATGATGAAACCTATGATGAAATTATTGAAACCTATGATGAAATTATGATGAAATTATGATGAAATTGTGGTGAAGACTGCTTCAAAATGTTTAGCGCGCATGACAGGGTGTTGGGACCCAGAATTCGAACCTAGCGTACAAGAGATCGTGGACTATCGATGACATATGGCGATTCTCTCAGTTCGCTTTCTTTGGCGAGCGAGCTCTCTGGGGGGATTTCCCTATACAGTCTAGCACATGGCAGTGGAGGTCACGTTCGGGTCAACCGGCTCAACCCGCGCGCCCCAATATACTGCGTGTACGGAGCATGCGCAGTTTGTCGATGTGTCCAAGTTCAAATTATGGCGGCGTACAGTAAGCGCGGTGCAATACTTATGAGGGACTCGGGATGTAGTCTCTAAGTTGTTCATTACGTCCAGAGTCCCAATTAAAAACAAAGAATTCGGCTCTCGCTATGATGAAACTATGATGAAATGATGATGAAACCTATGATGAAATTATGATGTAATTCCTGTGAAACTGTTTCAAAATGTTTAGCGCGCATGAAAGGTTGTTGGGACCCAGAATTCGAACCTAGCGTAGAAGACATCGTGGACTATCGATGAGATATGGCGATTTTCTCGGTTCGCTTTCTTTGGCGAGCTCGCACTCGGGGGGATTTCCCTATTCAGTCGAGCACATGGCGGGTACCCGGGTGAAGGTCAACCAGCTCAAGCCGCGCGCCCCAATATTGTACACGTATACGGAGCATGCGCAGTTTGTCGATGTGTCCTAGTTCGAATTTATGGCGGCGCGTTCGTGAGGGACTCTGGACGTAGTCTCAAAGTTTTTCATTACATCCCGAGTCCCAATTCGCAAAAAACAATTCGGTCGCGCTATGATGAAATTATGATGAAATTACGATGAAATGATGATGAAACCTATGATGAAACTTATGATGTAATTGCTCTGAAAACTGCTTCAAAATGTTTAGCGCGCATGACAGGGTGTTGGGACCCAGCATTCGAGCCTAGCGTAGAAGAGATCGTGGACTATCGATGATATATGGCGATTCTCTCAGTTTGCTTTCATTAGCGAGCGAGCTCTCTGGGGGATTTCCCTATACGGTCTAGCACATGGCAGTGGAGGTCACGTTCGGGCCAACCGGCTCAAACCGCGCGCCCCAATATACACGTATACGGAGCATGCGCAGTTTGTCAATGTGTCCAAGTTCAAATTATGGCGGCGTACAGTAAGCGCGGTGCAATACTTATAAGGGACTCGGGATGTAGTCTCTAAGTTGTTCATTATCTCCCCAGTAGCAATTTACTTTTCTGTGGTTATGAGGTAATTATGATGAAACCTATGGTGTAATCTCTTAGGTAATCTATGAGGTAATTATGAGAAAATTCAGGGCCTCGTCGGAACCTTTCTGGGACTTGAAAATCAGTAAATATGTAGAGTATCTTACGCGTATATCCAGCGAATAGATTACAAGCTGAGCGCTACTTTCTCTGAGAAGTACTGTTGGTTGAACTTCACGTGTTTTCTTGGCTTACTTACGTAATGCCGTAGATAAATAAAGCTAGCCTTGCGCTATATATAGCACGCATTGTCACAAGGGGTGCAGCAGCGTGACCAACCTGAAGTTCGGAGGAATACTGTACTGTCGAGTTCGTCTCTGTGATTGAAGCATCGAAACTTGTCGCTGTCAAGGCTGAAAGTCGATCTTAGACGCCATCTCCATGATTTCTGGGGCGAGCATCGATCGATGTGTACGTGTACGCATTCTATTGACGACCTTTTACCACATGCACCATTACACTATGCAGCTACTGGGGAGATGGTCAAGGGTTCATGCTATAACAGATTATCCCTTCATGCATGTAAAAATGAGCATGTAATAGTCATTTTGATTAACCCAAATCATTAAAGTGTGTGTTGTCAAAACCGACTCTGCTACAAACTTGTGCTGATCCACCTTTGATTAACTAACTTGCGCATGCTCATAACACTCTCATATTATTCTCATACCTGGAAATGGTGATCTCGTTCTAATATAGCCATGGCACACTAACTGTTCAGATTTATGGAGTGTTGTTTATTTAGCATAGGGATGTTTTACCAAGGGAAGGCATAATTGCAGAGTTCAAGTCACACTTGCCACATTCAGTAATAAAGGACGTATGGTGTGGGACATCTGAATGGACCACTTGCATTATTATTTTTTTCTAAATAACACACATCCGCTGGGGGGTATACTGCTCCCAGAGCAGCTGCAGTGCGCGATTTTACATGTTACATGCGATTTTTAACAAGCTACAGTAACGACTGAACGAAAAAGAGACATACTTCTTGGCTATTTTTTGAAAGACTAACACTAGAGTAAGTGCACTAACCTACTAGTGAGAGTCCTTAGGCCACTCCAAATTGATTGCTTGTTTATCGGGCCCGACCGACCCTAACTTTTGGTATTTCAATTTACAAATGAAAATTTCGGGAAACTAGAAACAGATAATAATATGGTTTCAGAGTCAAGCACGTGCCTAAGAGAAAGAGATTCGAAAGGAGACATGGCTGCCACTAGCAGTTATACGTGGCCCAGTGTGGTGGTTTATAGGGGAGCTACGGTAGCGAAGAGGCGAATGATTGTAAAATGCGATTAGAGTGACAACTTTGGTGCCTTGTTGGAGAAATCTTTCTTTTGTGGTCACGTTTTATATGTACCATGTGTGACATCACATCCTTTTATAATGATATTCATATTTCTGTTTTCTTTTTTAAGCCTACCTACCGACCCTATGTTTTTGAGAAGGTAGCCCGATAAGCAACTTATCAATTTGGAATGGCCTTATGTCTGCCACAGCACACAGGCGACCTTTTAGCTACAGCATTCCTGGAAGCCATTGTTTTTTCACACTTCGAGGGGGTTTGAGCTTGGTGGGTCCGCGAACGCCTGCTGATTCTAACTTTCACAGTCACAATTGCTCCTGCATGACTTCCTGCACCCTTTGCAGTTGCTAATTGACACTAGGCGGGGCTGCCTTGGCTTCCAGGAAGCGGAAAACCACTAATAGTCTGTGGTCTGTGGTAATAGGGTGACCTGTATGTACATCAATTATGCAATGTTTTACCTCTAGAAATGGTTCACAGTTGCATTGTTGATGGATGCAAGAACAAGTCCAATAAAGAGGACTGCAAAGGAGTAAAATTCTTCAGATTACCTCTAAGGAATGAGGAGTTGGAGACCTGGCTACTATTGATATGCAGACGTCGTCACAAGTAACCGCTAATACTAGAATATGTAGTGACCATTTTATCAATGGAGTTAAGAGGAGTGATAATGATTTACCGCAGATATTTCCATGGCAAAAGAGCATGCCAGTAACTAGCGACACTCAGTTAACTCCTTTGGCCAAAATATACCATGATCACTGCTACTGTTTACCACATTATCAACCCTCATCATATTTAACTCTGATTACTACTAGCGATACAGTATGTTTACACATACCACCACCACCAACAACAACAACAGATATTGATACACCCACGGTTATGACTACAGATGCTTCTACTATTACCGATTCCTCCCATTACTCTGCAATATCTTTCCGAATAGAACTTTTTATACACAACGATGGAGCCATTAATTTTTATACAGGTTTTGAAAATTATCAAGTTTTGGCAGCATTTTTAAAATTTCTAGGAGACGACGTTAATCATTTACAATACGTAGGAAGTAGCTCAAAATCCACCACTCATGCAGAAGCCCGTGGTGCTCCAAGGGCACTCTCACCACTTAACGAATTTTTTCTAGTTTTGTGTCGCTTAAGATGTGCTCTACTTATTAACGATCTTTCATACCGCTTTGGTATTTCACAGTCTACTGTAAGTTGAATATTTACTACATGGATAAACTTTCTATACTTTAAATTTAAGGATATAAACTTATGGCCGTCACGACAAAAAATTAATGACTATATGCCTCAATCTTTTAAAACCTCTTATCCTACAACCCGTTGTATCATAGATGCTACTGAAATATATATCCAGATGCCATCAGATCCTCAAGCTCAACAGTTAACCTTCTCATCTTACAAAAACCAAAATACCTTTAAGGCACTAGTAGCAATTACTCCTTCCGGTGGAATTTCATTTATATCTAAACTATATGGAGGAAATATTTCAGATCGTCAGCTGACTGAAATGAGTGGCCTTTTAGACCTCCTAGAGCCAGGTGATTCAGTGATGGCCGATAGAGGTTTCACAATAGCAGATTTACTGTATGCAAGAGGAGTTGCATTGAACATACCTCCAATGAAAACCAGTGATCAATTTACTGAGAAGGAGCTTACCACTACTCGCAGAATAGCTAGTCTACGGATCCATGTTGAGAGGGCTATTGGACGAATAAAGAACTTTAGAATTCTTACTGATGTACCAAACAGTATGGCAAGAGTGGCCAACCAAGTATTTTATGTCTGTGCTATGTTGGCAAATTTTCATGGTCCTTTGTGCTGTTAAATTAATGTATGATATAATATACTCTTTGTATGATACACATAAATTAATAATAGGTGTACATAGTGGACTTGTAACAAGTATAGTCATGGATATCAGAAGAAGGGTGCTTATGATATACAATTTCAGGGAGTACAAAATAAAAGAAAAAATATTTGAGTTTGGGTAAGCACTTATCATTCCAAAATTGTGAGTCAAAGGGGATATTTTGTACAAACACATCTTTAGGGGTCCAAACTACAAAATCACACTTGTGAATACCAGTGATGGCTAATTTTGCCCTTGCACTTGAAAATAATAATCATGATCTGATTTTTTATCTTTATCTAGATTACAGCAAAATGATTTTAGCTCACAACATGCCTGCTCAACAGTCATGTCCTGAGCACTAAAGGGGCACTTTACCTCTACTAGCCTAATGGGCTGTCCATTTGGGTCTGTTACAATCCCATCTGGGGATGCTGCCAGGTAACCACATTGATCTATGTGTATCCCTACACGTGATACCTTTAAGTCGTCACTTAAAGTCTGCTGATACTGATTTAGGGCATCAGCTTCATGCTCTCTCCCCTACTGCAATGCTGACACTGTAGTACTGACAGACATATACAGTAGTTGTGATACTAGTGAGGTGTGTTGCCGCTTTCATTTCACAATTAGCCCAAACTTTGATGCAGTCAGTCTTAACTGGCGTTCCTGGAACCACCTTCCAGACAGGCTCTGCTCCCTTGTGGCTTTCTCAATCTCTTCTCTTACTTCCTTGGTGTGCTTAAGTGATTCTAGTAATGCCAATCTAGCCTCAGCAATAGCCGTGAAATGAACTGGCTGAGGTTGAGACTCAAGATGCTTTGCATACTTGTCTCTAAGGAAAGGTGGAGGTGGAGGGAGTTTAAGAGCCGATGATGAGCTTAAGCTTGCAGCTGCTGATGCACATGGGAGACGAGATGTTGTTTCATCAGATGATGGAAGGAGATGAAGAACTATCTCCTTTCCAGATTGGAGTAAATCTTCTCTTAGCATCTGAATACTGCTCTGAGATGTTGAGCGCATGTTAGGTGGATGTGGATCATAAAACACTGATAGAGCTACTTTTTTGTCTTCCCGTACTCATGTTTGATGAAGGGGATATTGTTGACCGAACGCGATTCAAGCTTTCTCTTGCGAGGTTGATTCCACTTCTGTAGCTCAGAGGTACATGACTGAGGTGGTCTTATTAACTCTCTGATGCTACAGTATTCCTCTAGAGCAAAAGTGAATGCTGCTATGTGCTTGCATCTTCCATTGGGACCAGAACCCGCTGGACATCCACACAAGGCACCCAGTATCTCTCCAATGCTATCCATTGTTAAGCATATGTTGTATAGTATATCTTTTTTCATTTCTGGTAAGCAATGACATTTAAATCGATAACTATCCGATTGCATTGCCACAAATATGGATTGTATGTGACCAGCTTTGAATATGCATGAGAGTTAATATCATTAGTTGGTTGGCCATCACTTGCTACTCTATCTATAAAATACTTGTTGATGTTTGCTTTTTTGAAATATGGATTGTGGCTTCCTCCAATTTTAGCCAAATGAGGGTACTATCCATTGCCTGCAAAGATCCAAGATAATGTTCTGTCATGTCACAACAGACCACAGACCATTAGTGGTTTTCCGCTTCCTGGAAGCCAAGGCAGCCCCGCCTAGTGTCAATTAACAACTGCAAAGGGTGCAGGAGGTCATGCAGGAGCAATTGTGACTGTGAAAGTTAGAATCAGCAGGCGTTCGCGGACCCACCAAGCTCAAACCCCCTCGAAGTGTGAAAAAAACAATGGCTTCCAGGAATGCTGTAGCTAAAAGGTCGCCTGTGTGCTGTGGCAGACACAAGGATTCTCACTAGTAGGTTAGTGCACTTACTCTAGTGTTAGTCTTTCAAAAAATAGTCAAGAAGTAGGTCTCTTTTTTGTTCAGTCGTTACTGTAGCTTGTTAAAAATCGCGCGCTGCAGCTGCTCTGGGAGCAGTAAACCCAGCGGGTGTGCGTTATTTAGAAAAAAACCAGTGCACGTGGTCCATTTAGCTATAGTATTATATTAAGAGGTGATTGGTTGTGTCCAATAATATTTTTGCAGATACATATTCTCCTGGTTCTTTGTTGGACTTTTCCATTATAAGAGATTCAGAACAACTGCATTTGGCAATATTGTCAAACTTTCAGGATAAGTATCTAGTTACCCTCTTGATGATATCAGATCACATTCTATATGAAGGTAATTTTTACAGCATTCTAAATTACCTATCACTTTACAGCATATTCTCATTTTAGATGTTCCTCAAGATATCTATGCTGATGCTACCAAGCAGTTGTCAAATGACTTTGTCATACGTCAACTAATTGTGCTGAATGAACCGGTTTCTTGCTTCAAACTAGTACCAGATAACCAAGCAGTTTCTCTTGCAAGGCAATATCTGTTGAAGTTTATTCTTCCTATATCAGATGAAAAGGTGGAAGTGTATAATGATGTTACACTGTTGATTGTTTATCACTGAGTCGCTTTTACAGGATGTGGAATGGGAATTGTCTCCAAATGATTATTTTTCAGTTGGAGAATTGAAAAATGGAAGAATCATCTCTTCATTTCATAAGTGGTTGGGTATTGGATCTGCTGATGGACATATAGGATCACTAATAATGAATAAGCCAGTAAGATTATGATATGCGTGTCAGTTATTTTTTCTTTTTTTTGTGGGGGAAGGGGGGGGGGGGGTGAGGGGATGGCCCACAGACCACTACTTACTAGTAAGCTTTCCCCTTTGGGAAAATAATCGCTATAGCATCCAAAGGTTATCTTTAATTTAGTCATACTTATAGACACTACAAAGAACTATTAATTCACCTTAGGTAACTATTTTTTGCGGATACTGATAATATTATTTGATACAAATCCACAATTAATAACTGCTACCGTATAGCCGGAAAATTTGGCGGGGAATTAAATTTGGCGGTTTGGCGGTCTATTATTACAACCGCCAAATTAAAATCCGCCAAAATTTCCTACCCGCATATATACGTATGGCGATCCCGTACCGAACCGCCAAATTTAAATCCGTCAATATTTTTTCAATAGCGATTTTGGGCTCAACCGCCAAATTTAATGCCCGCCAATATTTCCGGCTATACGGTATGAACAAAACTAACTCACCCTAGACCTATGCGCTACAAAATGGAGTGAATTTATATGGTCAGTTTTGAGTCAGCCAAGGAAGAAATGACAATTGGCCGTTTATTTACACAGCTGGTTCAGACATACCTGATGATTTCCGTGGATGTGTAGGGGCTTGATGTTGGATATTCTTTCGAAGTTCAACTCAGATTTACTGACAAGCACCCCAGAGCAATATTTATATCTTATACCGTAAAGTCTGGTTAATAAGCGCATGCGCTTATCACTCTCGGTGGCAAGGAAACATGCGCCTATTAGGCGATATGCGCTTAATAGAGAGTGAAATTTTGGCCCCGCCCACTGACAGCACGTTCGAGCGCTCGATCACAAAGCTAGCAAGTTATGAACACAGCGATTCTTGGAATAAGTTCTGTAATAGTTCATGGGAGTATGATCGGAAGCCATCGCTGGAAGAAAACCGTGGAAAAATAGCCGACTTCTTCGGCGAAACTCGCTTCGAAGTCAAGGTCAAGAGTCCGAACCCGTCTCAGTGGAACATCACAGTGTTGAGTATAGCCGATCTCATGCAGCTGGTTATCCGAAAATAGGTTGGTAAATTAGTTCTAGCCATGTAGAGCTAGTAATGGGCGGTATTGGAAATAGTAGCTGACGGTATGTTGTACAGAAAATATTGCGGTATCACGGTATCCACGGTATGTGGGATATATAATATGGTAATACATGTATATACGCTAAAATTTGATAATCAAGCATTAATGGCTACAACATCGGTAGTTTTTGAATCTGATTATACAAATTTATAGGGCGATTTGTAGATTATACTCTCATTTATTACGGATGGAAGAAAATTATGATGGCAGATACGGTATCACGGTATTTGTATCGTTTAACGGTTAATAATCAATACCTCGGTATCACGGTATGGACGGTATATTGCCCATTACTATGTAGAGCATGGAACACTCTTGATCGAACGGTGAATACTTACTGTCGTCTTTATTGGGCGCATGTGCTTATTATATAATACTTAACAACAGGAAGGAAGCATGCGCTTATTAAAAAATATGCGCTTAATAAGCATGTGCGCTTATTAACCAGACTTTACGGTACCATAGGTTGGGTTAATTGCGAGTATCTATTAATTGCGAATTACGAGTTTCTACGTTTTACAATTAATAGATTCGCAAACATAAACATGCACGTATACTACAGTACAGTACGGGGTCGTCAATCGCAATTATTGGATTCGCAATTTGGCCTGACTTGACTAGAACGCAATTATTAAACTACGCAATTAAAACCCGTCCTACGGTATGTAACGATTATCTAGTCAACATTTTATTATGTTCGGTAGTATACTGTTTCAATTTGAGAAGGCTCAGCCTCCCTTCTTTCTCTGCACCCCTGTATTTCTCTGCTTATGCAGCTAAATTAATGTGAAATATGTAGGTCATATCCTGAATGGGTAAGACTATACATGATCCTGTTCAGCATCAAATCAAAGATAGCATCCAAACAACTGCAAGTAATATAGCCTATCTATCCGTATCCCTTTTGAGCTATCCATTAGAATTCCATACCATTCAAGTGGGCAGATCCATTTATAGCAATTGATAAGGAGTGTGCAGAAAGAAAAAAAAGAGGAAACACGTAACAAAGCATACGGAAAGAAAAAAAAAAAGGGTGGGCCAGTCCGGGAATTGAACCCGGGACCTCTCGCACCCTAAGCGAGAATCATACCCCTAGACCAACTGGCCTTATACTCGCTATAGAAATTATTCAATCAATTTATATTTGCCTAAAAGACTTCACACATTCAATAGACAACACGAGCACACACACTACCATAATTTTCAAGTTTGTTGTTGAGTACATGAAATTCAATCTTTGCACATACACACTAGGGTGGGTTATCCTGCTAGTGTGTGCTGTGTGATTTCATACATGCATGTGCATGTGTTCTTCTCTTGACGTTGGCAAAGGTATGTCTCAGTCAAGGCTCAGGGCCCAGCCATCTTCTGCACCTGCTGTTCAAGGTGCTTATAAAGTCTGGACTGCAATCATCGGTAATAACAAAGGAAGGGTAACCGTGAACAATGAAGCAGAATCTAGGATTCCAGCCACGTGTGACTGTGCCAGTAGTGGCACCAGCGCGGCCTGGTGCTGGAACGAGGCAACCTGTTACAATTACCCCACCCCTTGTGCTACCTGCTACCCCTAAACCGCCGGTTACTATCCAAAAGGTACTCCAGGCTGGTGGAGCATCCAGGTCAACCGGCTCAAGCCGCGCGCCCCAATATACGCGTATACAATTCAAATCTTGGTGCATGTGTAAGTGTCGATCAATAAAATTTATAAATGGCACATGCATGGAATATGAATCATCTGTATTGATAACAAACCTGAAAATTACGATAGAAATCGGTAATGCTACTGCTACCATGCACATGCGCACTGCGTGATACTTATCATACACTTATGGCAATACCACTGCTGCTATGATAAGTAATCATGTACTATAGAAGATTTACCATTTAGCCGGCTCATCTACTAGGATCTTCTACAGATGATCACACTAATCTTGAGGTCAATATGCAGGTTTGCAGATAGCTGCATGGATATCATAGTAAATTAGGCCCACATGGTAGGCCCCTGAGTCGCACAGAGCTGTGTGGATACCTACCATGCAGTGCCTGTGCTTATAGTCTGGGGTAACTATTCTGCTTATCATATGGATAGGTAGCTATTTTGGAGATCTTTCGACAACCCATGAAACTACAAAAAAACAGGCCTATACTTTCTACTTTGCGGCTGTAATTACTTCAATGTAGGTATACTGCTTAAAATTCAATTCTGTAAAGTTAATCAGCAAACTTGCTGTAGCTAGGCTGCAAAACTACCAAGAACATGAGGTATAAGTTGTAGTTGCTAGGCAAAACCACCAAGCATGCACAGTATAGGTTGTAGTTGCTGAGCAAAACCACCAAGCATGCACTGTATAAGTAGAGATTAACTACTTATTCTCACCTGGTCCTAGAGCTACCACAGCCTACCAGCACTATATATATAGGTTATATAGTCTTGCTTGCTTATTTAACCCTACAAAAGCTCAGCAAGGGACCAGTGTGATGCCAGTGCTTAGTAGTTGTGCCTAGTAGCTGTATTCAGTTCTACCAGTCTCAGTGTACCATAGGTCGGGTTTTAATTGCTAGTATCTATTAATTGCGAATTGCGAGTCTTTCTACGTTTCGCAATTAATAGATTCGCAAACATAAACTTGCACGTATACTTCAGTACGGTACGGGGTCGTCCATCGCAATTATTGGATTCACAATTTGGCCTGATTAAACTACGCAATTAAAACCCGTCCTACGGTATATTCGGAAGATGAAGCTATTTCTCTAGCTTATTCTGTGGTGACATGGAGCTAGCTGGTTTAAAAGTGATGATGGCTGGTCATTCAAACACTAGAACCAAGTGTGCAGAAAGTTACTTTCACTGATGCTATGGGCTCTTGATCTGCAGCTATGGCCCGGATCGCTAGTTGGCTATCTACTAGGATCCTCTACAGATGGTCACCGTAATTTTGAGGCCAACAATCAGGTTTGCAGACTAGCTGCATGGATATCATAGCAAATTAGGCCCACATGGCAGGCCCTGAGTCCCTACCATGCCTATGGTATATTAAAAACTGTCCAGGTAACTATTCTGCTTATTCTGTGGATAGGTGGCTGTTTTGGAGCTTTCTCTGACCTTTCGACCACCCATGACACTAAAAAAATCAGGCCTATACTTTCTACTCTGTGGCTATAATCATTACTACTTCACTGCTTAAAATTCAATTCTGTGAAACTAATCAGCAATGGCAAACAAAACCACAAAGAACGTGAGGTATAAGTTGTAGTTGCTAGGCAAAACCACCAAGAAGGCACAGTAGAAGTTGTAGTTGCTAAGCAAAACCACCACATAGGTGGCGGAACCAGGGGGGCACCAGGGGCACGTGCCCCCCCTTGCATGATATTCCTTCAATAGATCCCTATTGTGGTAGACACGTGACTCACCCACTGTGCCCCCCCCCCCCCCCCCCCCCCCAGTCACAGCCGTCTTCCTCCACCACTGCACCAAGCATGCACTGTATAAGTAGGGGTTAATTACTTTATTCTCACCTGGTCCTAGAGCTACCAACAGCCTACCAGCAGCACTGGCGGTGCCTTTGATCTCTATGGCTTCAGTGGTACAAAGGCGATTTATTGCACTGGCGGTGCCTTTTGATCTCTATGGCTTCAAACCCATCTGTAGTAGATGAGCCAACTAGGGATCATACCCAGGCCCTTTGCAAAGGGCCTGGGTACGAGGCTACTTAATTGCACACACTTGGTTCTAGTATTTTGAATGACCAGCCATCTTCATGATCACTTTTAAACCAGCTAGCTCCATGTCACCACAGAATCATAGAGTCGATAGACTCTATAAGTAGGATATGCCATATATGTAATACAAAATAAAAATCTTAATAATTGGAACAGAAAAAAATTTTAAGATTTTTCACCTACATATTCATGATCTACGCCAGAATATCTATCTATCAAGCCCTAAAACATCCATGGAAAAAATCAGGTATGCCTGAACCTACTCTCGTGCCCAGCCCCCTTCATGCACGCACGCGAGAAAGGGTCTGGTCAAAAGGGTTGCACTTCCTTGTCCTCGAGGTACGTGTATTGCGGCCCAATCAGGTTGCAGAACCATGGTCACGTGACATTACATGTAGTGGAATGTAATTATGCGTGGTCCGTACGTACTCGCACGCGTGCGCTCTGTCTGTATGGTACCGTACGAATCGCGGAAGTGGCGGTTAGTTGCACACCAGAATTGCCAATTATTGCATTCCAGCCGGACGCATTAATGCAATCCTTTTGACCAGACCCTTTCTCGCGCGTGCATGAAGGGGGCTGGGCACGAGACTAGCCTGAACTAACTGTTTTTAAAGAAAGTGCATTTTCTCATTCTTTCTTTTTCATTACCAGGGCTAACTCAAGACTCCTTGGGCCACTCACCTTGGTTCGAGTATAAATACACTCCATTTTGTAGCGCGCACACGCTAGTTTTGTGTTATCAGGATAGCGATTTAATTGTGGGTGTGTACAGCGCGTGTTTTGCGAGTGGGTGTGTCTCATTAGCCTTTTTGTCACATAATGCGCATGCTCATACGGTGTTGCCATGGTGAAGTCATGTGACCGATGCACGTGGCGTGCGTGCGCCGGGATCTGCTCGATCAAGCGCTCAGCTGATCAGCTCAGTGAACTGCCAATTATGGTGGCAACTTATCAGCAGTAAGCTTACTGGCCTATAAAATACGCTCCCGAAACCAAAGGTTTTCGTCGCTACTTGGTTCTAAACAGCCTTCTTTTAAGTTTGCCAGTCGAGTCAGCCAATTTCAGGATCGAGATAGCAAGGGGCGTGGCTTCATTCGCAGGTCAAATCTAGACGTTGAGCTGTCTCGAGAACCCCACTGATCCACATTCAGTAGTGTGTGATGAAAAAGAAGACGTTCTAGCTAGCTATCAAAAGACTGCCTGGGATTTGCACTTACAGGAGTATTCAAGTTTGAACTCAAGGTGTGTTTGGGGTACCATAGCTGCCTGACTCAAAGGCTAAGATCACACAAACATGCTGAATCAGTGGTGTACTTGCTTCCCTATAATAATATTGTATTATTGCTGGAGCACGGTTGGATGTAGCTAGGTCCAGAATTTTTGAAGTTGTAGCTAGTTCCATAAACAACGAATAACAGGTCGCCATGGTATACCGTATGTATAGTCTCTGTCCCCACGAGATTAGTCAGCTAGGTGGCATTGATGAAAATTAATGACAATCATGAACTACCAGGCCCTGAGGGCACTAAAAAAAAGAGCAGTAACAAGTATAAAAACAATTGAATAAAATTGAAGGATGAAGTAGGGATGGCAGTGCCAAAAAGTACACAAACAAGATTCGTAGGGATAACATATGACATCCACTATACGTCCCTACGCTTGCTTTTTGAGTAGCCGTGCACACACGTATTATATACCGTATGGCGGGTAATTTTCGTGGAAAGTCCGAAAAGGCCCTCAAAATTAATTTTCGTGGTTTTAAATTTCGTGACAGCAACCAGTCCATCGGCGTGGCACTTCTGCACAAGCTATGATGTAATTGATACACGCGCTTGCGATCTTCTTTGTAACTAAGCCATTCCTACAGAGACTAGGACAAATAACATGAGATAGAAGAATATTAGTGTCAAATACGCTATCAACTGGATGACAATGGCTATTATACTGTTGCTTGCTAATACTGGGAAGTGTTGGCCGTGCTGCAACGATGTTTGTAGCCACGCCCATCATCATGGACTCGCATATCACCGTAGGCATTAATTTTCGTGGGTGGGAAAATTTCGTGACTGCCAAATCAACCACGAAAATAACGAAAATTAGCACCCCACGAAAATTACCCGCCTTACGGTGTGGGGCACATGCATACAGGAATGGAAAATCTATAGTGTATAATATATACCCATGGATCAATATCAAAATATAGTGACACTTTACATATTGAATCAGAAGTGTATGAGAAAACCAAGTGCCTATAGGGATGTATAGTGGATGTGATACGTTATCCCTACGAATCTTGTTTGTGTATTTTTTGGCACTGCCATCCCTACTTCATCCTTCAATTTTATTGAATTGTTTTTTATACTTGTATAAAAAAATTACTGTTGCTATTATGAATACATGTCACGTAAATGGCATCCAATGCATCATAGAAGGCATTCTCCGATTTGAAGATCCATCTAAAAATTGTGTGAAACGGAATATGAATATGTACATTATCCATAAACTATATACCGCTTTTCAAAAAAAGAGAGATTCTGGTGTATGCTTAATTATAAAAATTGATGGCTTGGTGAGGTCTGCAAATTATGAGAAATCTTAGCCACCATTGGAAAACAGTTTTTAGACAACAAAAGTTGCAACTCAACTGCTTCTGTGTAGCTTCCGTGTGGATGCACCCCTGGCCCACCAAAATGAGATTCAGAATACCTTAGGGCTACGGTATAAATTTTAGCAGATTTCGGAAATAGTGCGTTTAGCAGGTACTCATTTTAGCGATTTTTCGAAAATTATCATTCTATTTACTAAAAAATATTGAAACTAATTAATTAGTATTCGCACAATTTTTAGCAAAAATTGGGCAAATCACTATTTCGCTAAATTTAGTACCCGCAAACAAGTGTCCTTAAGGTAGTGCTTGCATTGTCCCTGCCTTGTGGCAAGTGATGAAGGATTACATACATGTATAGACGCAATTATGTGCGAGGCATCCGTTAACTGCAGCTGCCTCTATCTGGAAATATCCTACCCTACTCATTCTCTACGTATATGAGTTAATGGGAAAACCATGTCAGGTGGCATTGATACATGATTTATCCTAAAGAGGAATAAAAAAAGAACAGAAACAAGCATAAAAAACAATGTAATTGAAAGATGAAGTAAGGATGGCAGGGTCAAAAAGTACACAAACAAGATTTGTAGGGATAATCACATCCACTATACATCCCTACGCTTGCTTTTTGAGTAGGTACAGGAATTAGCCAACTACCCAGTCAGTAATGCGATGATCATAACTGATTATCCCCCACTCCCTATATGAGGATAGTGGATAAATAAATTTCTCCCACATGTATACAATTAGTATAAGGATAGCACCAACAGGTCACCGTCAACAGGTGCATGATAATCGACAAAAGCAAGCGTAGGGATGTATAGTGGATCTAATCTTGTTTTTTGACCCTGCATGCCATCCCTACTTTATCTTTCAATTACATTGTTTTCATGTTTGTATACCATAGAGTCCCACAATTACACCTTTCCCCTTTTGGCATGCTAGCATTGGGTGAAATTGGGGTGGGAGCTTCCGCATGGTGACCATTATCAACCGACGAATGCTACATGCTCAACGCAAGAGAGCAAGTTTAATTTCCATTGTTTGAGGCTTAAGAACATCTACATATAGATAAAACCACATTTATTATCTCTTCGCTAGACTCACTATAGCTAATAGGGGAGCCATACAAATTTGGACGAAAGTAGCAATATCTTTGAGGTTGAAATTAAATTTTTAATCTGAAACTCTATTATAAATGCATTGAGAAGCTCAAGTGGATTCTCTTAACTCAAGTATTAATGCCCAAAGTTCGACATGACATTTTTATGATGTTCAACAAACCATACTTTCCATAGCCTTCAAACTTGATTTCTTAACTCAAAACTAGAGCTCTGAAGAGCACATACCCTGCATGTATATTGTGCAATCTATTAACTACTTTGTGTGTATGGTTACAAGTTTGTGAATTTAACAGTAGTGGAAATGCTACTTAATAATTGTATGACGATGAGTACCAATTGTACCTGTGGGATCACGCCAAGCTGGAACAGGCTATGGGATGAACCTCTTATGCAGAACTTCTGTGTAGCTTTAGCCACTTAACCAACGTTTGGACACAAGGCATGCCCTCAGTGCAACGAGTACGAATCAGACTGATTCACACTCAGAAGTGAACATGTCTGACTCGGAAGCCATTTCCTCCATGAATTCCAGTATGTACATCATTCAAAGCCCACCTGGACATTTTGACGTTGTGTGTTCAACCCGGCATAATAATAATATTATTATAGTATTACCGGTATGTTGATATTGTTAACTTCTGTGAATTAACAGTAACAAGCAATTTTGCGAAATTTTATGCCAGTGAAACTTTCCCTCTGTATGGTATCCGGTACTGACTATCCCCACCCTCATGAGTCATATTATAGGTACATGATATGCCACATGCATAGAGTCAAGAAGACTTGAAGGATTTTTGAAAAACGTGCGTTTTTCTGGTAGAGGTTGTCAATCACTCCTAACGTTATGAGAACTCATTAAATTATGCTAATTTCTTATGTAAAATTGGATCCTGTGTTCCATTAGAATAATATATCGCTAATACACTGAATTGGAAGCTACCGTATAGCCGGAAATATTGGCGGGAATAAATTTGGTGGTTGAACCCAAAATCGCTATTGCAAGAATATTAGCGGATTTAAATTTGGCGGTTCGGTACGGGATCGCCATACGTATATATGCGAGTAGGAAATTTTGGCAGATTTTAATTTGGCGGTTGTAATATAGACCACCAAACTGCCAAATTTTCCAGCTATACGGTATCTTCTTCTTTGTATGGGAGTCAACATCATTTTTTGTGCCACATAATGAAGTTAGTCTCGTGACCCAGCTTCCTAAACGCACGCGAAAAAGGGGTCTGGTAACATTGTGTACAACGAGTTGTCGCAGCGGAATTCAATAATTGCCTACGTAGACACGTTGGAATGTAATTAACGTTCACGTAAATTTGCGCAAGAGACTATTGATGGCTTTATCCACTCATCTTGTCATGGCGAGGTAACAATGCAAAACAAAGTGACTTCCCATAGCCAGTAGGTAAGCTAACCAACACATCTTTACCTCCAATGAAGGCTCTAAGCTTAAAAACGAATAAGCAAGGGCTAGGAAAGGTTTCTATAGCCCTTGTTTGTTCGCTGTAGACAATATATGGCGCAGTATCGCTCTAATATAATGGAGAGGTGATCGCTGGACTGACTCGATGTCTTCTGCCCACTTGAAGTCACCATACTATGATAGAGCCCTTCTGGCGTGTTCTAGACATGAGCGCCGTAAATTATTTTCATGAAAAATTGTGCGCTTTGCGCGTTAATTGCAAACGGAGCGATCTGATTGGTCGCGCCACATTCCAGAGTTTGGGACAACTCGTTGTACACAATGTTACCAGACCCCTTTTTTGCGTGCGTTTTAGGGGGCTGGGTCATGAGACTAATAATGAAGTATGGTATTCTGATACCGTATAGCACAAAATTTTCGCTGGATAAAAATTTCGCTCAATGCTCATGCTTTGTATTGGCACAAAAATTTCGCCAAATTTAATTTCGCCCACAGCGCGAGTTGCTCACCAGGAAGTAGTGGGTGGAGCTTTCGAATGATCTGGTACCGTATTCGCATGCGCGCGATCCGATCGATCTCCCTGTACGTCCCTCGCTTCTTACTTCCCTTAGTCTTCGCTTGCTGCACGCCGTTCACAGCAGCGTTGGCCTCTGCGATGGCGGAAGGAGATAGCTCCGCCAGTAGGGGTCCGGAAGGATCGGGCAAACCCGAGGAGCAACGTGGAAGTAGGATAGTAACGACATCAAGCTAGACTCTACAGATTGAGAAAGATGGGGTTTGAATACCAGCTGATTGTCGATCATTACTAGTACAGCTTGGCAGCCACGTGTAAGAACCTGTGTGTGTAAAAATTTCAGCTTGACAAAATTTTCACTGAGTAAAATAATTCGCCGAAAAAATTTTCGCCCACAGCGCGCCTGGGCGAAAAAGGCGAAAATTTTCTCCAGGTGAAAATTTCCGGCTGTACGGTATTTATCATGCACCTATTAAAGGACAAGGTAGGGATCCGGATGGCAGTGCCAAAAAGTGCACAAACAAAATTTGTAGGGATAATCACGTATACTATGCACTCGATTCCTGTAACTAGGCATCTGATCATAACATTATGTTGATTATTGACCGGCAATTTGAACCCCTTATCATGCATGCATATAAGCTCACTATGGGCTACAGAGCATGTGATCACAATTACACCCATCCTACACTATCTAAGGGAGGTTTTGACCTCAGGGCATATACAGGTGAAAAAGTATTCACTGCAGTTTTCATTTACAGAAGCTCTGAGTCCCAAGTTACTGATGGTACTTAATATTACAGGAACATATTATGTTTAGCACACCTCATTGCTATCGAAGTGGTGGTTGCAGTTGCCTTATATTCTCTAGAGATGGACAGTACTTGATCACTTCAGGAGACTCAGGAATAATCACCTGCTGGAGGATGAAGTAACTAGCCTTTAGCTTACATGTTAGTTGAGTTATTATTTCATACTATCTATTCCAAGATTGAGTGAACATGTCCAGAGTTTTGCTGAAAAAGTAGCTGCAGCGGAGTCTGCTCAACTCTCCATGGGATCTTTGCAGTCGGTGGAGAATACACCGTTTGACAACAATATGGACTTGTTCAACTGTGATAGAACATGGCTCGAAACTGCCAAAGAGAATGTTTGTTTTTATCATAATTGGTCTTGTAACTATTCATTCTTGGGCTGTCTTTACAGGTACTTAAAATGGAAGATGATAAATATGCAATAATTAAGGCAGAACTAAGACAAGAGATCAGCCAACTTCGAGAAAAAGTTCTTAATATGATTGCCATCAATGAACAGCTCCCAGACATTGAAAGACTGGATAGGCAAGAGTTCATCCTGGATACTGAAGAACACTTAAGGATGCAAGCTGAAGAAGACCAACTTATTTTACAAGTGACGAAAGAGATTGAGCTTTCTAATTTGGCTTGCATGTTTATCAGAGAGCAGATAAGGACTGAGTGTTGGGATGGGATGGCTGTCAAGGGACACATGCTGAAGGTGCTTTGCTAGCCTCATTTTGAGGCTCCCTGATCATTCAATACACATATGTTGAAAAGATCAGGGAGCCTGGGGATGAGGCTATTGTTGTATTAGTATAGCCAATAATGGTCCATGTAATATAGATATATTATATACATGTGGCTTGACTCTGCTGAAACTT
The DNA here is from genome assembly GCA_963930775.1 of Cliona cf. orientalis. Lineage (NCBI taxonomy): Eukaryota > Metazoa > Porifera > Demospongiae > Clionaida > Clionaidae > Cliona > Cliona cf. orientalis. The sequence continues at coordinate 5,770,050 of OZ005700.1, read as the reverse complement.
CGATGTATATCTATATAGGCATTTAACAGTTGTCTTGAAGTCTGTAATTACCCCTTGAAAACTCGTAGTGCATCTGTGTTAAATGAACTAAACAGAATTAAAGCGCTTCGAAGTATTGAAAATAGAGAGAAAACAGTAAGTATTTGTATTTATACACATAACTAGAGTATAAAGAGTACCAAACAAATCTCACAGATTCGCCAAGAAGTAGGAAGTGACTTGAAGCTAACACTTCAATCTCTTCACATGGACGTGAGGGCATAAAATTACTGACACTTGCGTACTAATGATACTGTGTATCACAGGATTTAAGATTAGATGAGGATGAGATGGCAGAAGAGCTAGAAAATCAAGCAAAGCCAAAGCAGCAGCAGGAGGGAAAGGGCAACTCTAATGCATTACTTGGCAGTCATGCGGCCCAACTAGGTGGTGCTTGTGAATTGCTGTATGATCAGTTCAATTTGTACTCATCCTTTGCTAGAAAACACCAAATTGCAATTCTTGAGGTCTGATTATTGGCAAATAATCTCTTTAGAGAACTTACTTCACTGATACTCTCCACAGGATTGTATCTACCAAATCAAGAAAAGATTTAATGAAGAGTTTGATGAAGTTTTCAGGCAGAAAGTAATGGAAATTACACGGATCAAAGAAAAGAATATTCGTATTGGTAAAATAGTTCAACAACTAAAGCTCAGTGATGCTATTATGAATCCCAGTCTGGATGAGGATGAAACACCGGAAAAATTATTAGTTGTTAAAGATAGTGAGGTTCTTGTTGAAAAATATATCTCTCCTGAAGAAGAGAAGAAACTGGAGGAAGAGGCTAAGCAGGAGGAGAAAAGGCGTAGAGCAGAGATGGGAGATAACCCCAGGGAAAGGGCCCTGGACATGATGATGGGTGGACGACTAGAGGCCAATGTTGAAGAGGATCTTTTCAAGGTTAGCCAAAACCAAATACATATTGTATACAGAGACTCCATCCAAAATTTAAGCATGCAGAAAATATCTAGTACTAGTGTGATGTGGGGGCAAGCATTTGCTCACTGTGTTTATAGCCTACACCGTAAACGCATACTCAAGGTTAGGCTCCCTTATAATATATCATAGTAATAATTAGTGCATAGCATTCATGTAGCAACATATCGATATGAAAGGCTACTATTCTGCCTCTGATCCTTGTCAACTATAGCTGTCTAACTCTCTCTGGCGCCTATTTAATTGCCTTTGAAGCCTGTACGTCTATTCTTTTTGTGGTAATTCTTGGTGTTTGTTTCTCTTACCTCTACTCCCTGCTGTATCTTATCTGGCAGTGCCTTGCTGCTGCTGTCTCATTTATGATCCATCAGTCGTATCCAATTTCAGCACGTGTATTTTTGGCTTCCTTTCTAAACACCCACACTCTTGCTCTTTCTCATTCAAGCTCGATCCTTGCTTTGCTTGCTTGCTTCCTTGGCCATCCATTATGTGTTTTACTGGTAGCATGCACGGCAACAATGGAGCTATTTATTTCTTTCACATGTGCCTGTTACATTCAACCCAGACAGATGGACACATGGCCGGATGAACTTTTACTCATGAATGAACGAATGTGGAGCCTTCTCATGCTTGCCGTCATAGAAAGATTTTGTAAAAAACGGGAGAAGGGCTAGATTGGTAAACCACCCTTGTCCTCTGGCTACGCTCTCGGACTCAGGTCGGTTTACTGCCATAAATCCCTGGCCCCATGCTATAACTATAACATACCTGCTTGGGGATCTAGTTGATACGATCTAAATATTAGATATTTAAAGCAGGAATTATTACAGAGGGGGGCACCCTGGGATTCTCCCCTCCCCCCCCCCCCCCCCCCCCCCCCCAATGACTGGCACCCCCTCCCTGAAAATTGCCAAAATTTGTTATACATACCCGTAGTAGCAATTTACTTCTTGTGATTATGTGGTAATAATGATCTATGAGCATAACAGACTACCGTATAGCGGAAAATTTTCAAGGGAGAAAACTTTCACGAATTTCGCGATTTTTCAGCCATCCGCGAAAGTTTTCTCCACGAAATTCTAAGGCATGCCACATCCATTATGCGATCAGTCTTAACGTTCCGTGAAAGTTTTCTCCGCGAAATGCTCCTTTCCTACCGATCCGCGAAAGTTTTCTCCCTCGAAAATTTCCCGCTATACGGTATAACTCTATTACTATGTCAGACCAACACCAATGTCAGGGTTTTGGGGGGGGGGTGGGGGGTGGGGAAAGCCCCCCCCCCCCCCCCCCCCCCCCATAATACCCACCAAAAGGAAGAGAGAAAGAAGAAAAAAGGGAAAGGAGAGAGAAAGCTCGAGAGAAAGAGAGAGATAGCGAAGGTAGTGGGGGAGGGTCACTAGTGTGCAATTTTTGTGGTGCGAGTGATCAGTAATTACTTGCCCAGTAGAAATTTACTTTTCTGCGGTTATTAGGTAATGATGACGTAATCTATGAGGTAATTGCCAGAAAATTCAGGGCCTCCGTGGAGCCTTTCTGAGACTTGAAAATCGGTATATATGTAGAGTATCTGACGCATGTATCCAGCAAATACATTATAAGCTGAGCGCTACTTTCTCTGCGAAGTACCGCCGGCCGAACTTCACGCGTTCTCTTGGCTGACGTAATCCCGTGGATAAAAAAAGCTAGCCTTGTGCTATATATAGCACGCACGCTGTGTGCCATGCCGCGACTAACCTGATGTTCAGAAGCTGTCGAGTTCATCTCTTGTGATTGAAAATTATCAGTATCGAGGTCGAGAGTCGGCCGCGGTCGACTCTCAGACTCCATCTCTGTGATTGAGGCGCCAGTGCAGTATCAATGTGTGTACGCACTATATTGACGACCTTTTACCACACGAACCATTACATGCAGCTACTGGGCAAGTGGTCAAGTTTTCATAATAACTTAAATTATTTAAGAGCACTAGATGAAATCACGTAATATAGTATCTCAGTGACATCCAAAAACACATCTTAATGGTTAATGGGGGAGGAGGGGGAACACGGTGTGTGAAACTGCCACGCCCACTTCATATAACTTGATGTCAGATTCATGTCCAGCCAACATTCAGGGTTTCATCCAGAAAAAAATTTGGGGGGAGAAGTGGGCGTGGCAATTTCACACACCGTGTGTCGGTGGAGCTTTTCTAAGACTTGTAAATGTGTAGAGTATCTGATGGATGTATCCAGTGAATACCTTACAAGCTACTAAGTATGGCTGGTCGAACTTCATGCACTCCCTTGGCTTACGTGATCCCATGTATGAGCTTGAAGTATTTGCTTGTTCTCTAGGATCTACCAAGACCAGACTTCCTGTCCAAGGATCCTAGTGAAATGTCAGAAGAAGAAATCAGAATGGCCAGAGACTTTGAGAAGAAAGAGACTGAATTTTTAGAGGAGAGGGAAAAGCTAAAGAAGGCATTCGAAGCTGAACTTAGGAAACTTCAGGTGTCAATTGTTCAGGAGATGGATCAGTTTGATGAGCGCATACTCAAGTTATTTCACTTGAAAATAAAGATAGAAATGGCGATCCACCAACAAGAATTAATGATGCTTTGTTTGACGAGAGCCTTACTCACCGATGAAGAAGTGACACAGAAAGAGATCCAACTTGGCACAGTGTTAGAAGAAAAGAAGATATCTAAAGTAAGGTTAGGTATGCAGAGAATATCCGTTGATTGTCTTTGTGCATAGGTACATATTGGAGGCAGAATTACTGGTACTAGGCGTGACATTGAAGAGCTTCATGAACAATATGCACAGATGGTAGCAGAAGATAGAGAGCTGGACAAATCTTTCAAAAGAGATTTTTCTGACTGTGAGCCATTCATCGATCTGCTTTACAAGCTGTTTAGGAAAAGACCTAGAGTATTTAAACTCAAGCAAGGTCCAAGCAATGAAGGGATGAAGCCTGATACTAACTCGCAGAACCCATTTGCTTTTAGACCATCATCATCAGTAACTGGAAGGAGACAAGCACAGCTGGATGGGAACGATGATCCTATGGCAGAATTTGACGATGCATCCAACATGCCAGAAGGGCTTGAGTATCCTGTTTGGGACAGGTTCACTGCATATCGAAGAAGGAAGGTTGCTAGTGAACAAAAGGTATCTGTAGTATAATATTATTAGTAAACCCCTAATTAAAATGACGCTTGAGTAGTCATAAAAAGGGACTGGCTTAATGAAGTATATCTCACTATCTCCACGCCCACCCCCCCCCCCCCCCCCCCAAGCTTTGCCTGCTGAGATTTCAAATGTTGTAAACTCCCACTACCGTATGGTGGGTAATTTTCGTGGGGTGCTAATATTCGTTACTTTCGTGGTTGACTTGGCAGTCACGAAATTTTCCCACCCACGAAAATTAATGCCTACAGTGATGTGCAAGTCCATGATGATGGGCGTGGCCACAAACATCATTGCAGCGCAGCCAACACTTCATAGTATTAGCAAGCAACAGTAGCCATTATCATCCAGCTGATAGCATATTCGACACTAATATTCTTCTATCTCATGCTATTTGTCCAAGTCTCTGTAGGTATGGCTTAGTGATCGTGAGCGAGATTGCGAGTACGACATCATCGCTTGTGCAGCAGTGCCACGCTCCTGGACTGGTTGCTGTCACAAAATTTAAATTCATGAAAATTGATTTTGAGGGCCTTTTCGGACTTTCCACGAAAATTAGCCCCCATGAAAATTACCCGCATACACCCCATGTACCACACTTAGTACATGGGTATCAACTGTGAGTGGTGACCTTGACTTGGCAGTCACGAAAATTTCCACTCACGAAGATCATTAATGCCTGTGGTGATATTATACAGGGGCGAGTGGATGGATGATGGGCATGGCCAAAATCATCGTGGCAGCGCGGCCAACTGTTAGCAAGCAACAGTGGCACTGTCATCCAGTTAATGGCATCCTCAACACTAATATTCTTCTATCTCATGCTATTTGTCGAAGTCTCTGCAGATGCAGCTTTGTGACACGAAATCGAGCACATGTATCAATTACATCATCATTTGTGCAGTGCCACGCCCCTGGACTGGGTTGCTGTCATGAAATTTAAAATCATGAAAATAAATTCTTAGGGCTTTCTCTGACTTTCCACGAAAATTGCTCACCATAAGGTGTTATGTATTGAGTAGGCACTGTCGATAGGCATAGCTACGTTGGCCAACAGAAAGACACTATTTGTGATGTTTGTGGTGTGTGTCCCTCGATTTAAAGCACACTAAGGCCAGTTTTTCTCCAAAATAGATTGATTCATTGTGCCTACGAGTTGCTTAGACGCCTACACCTTGAGATATTGTACTCATAACAACAACGACAGCAAAACCAATTATTTTACCCCTTGCGTACGCGTGCGGGGTAATTATATAGCTACAGTATAAAAGTATGTAGCTATATTATGGTGGATGCACTGGTGTATGGATTGGGTGCAGATGAAGCCATTTACACCCCCCCCCCCCCCCCCAGCTGATGCCATAATTGTATGTATTGCACATTTGCATATAGGTTGATTTGCAGTGTGCAGATCAATTTGAGTCCAAACATTTTGTGGATTGAATTATAGATTATATATAGTCAGCACAACCTGCAGATCGATTTGCAGATCAAGTTGCTGAGTCAGCACAGCCTGCAGATCTATCTGCAGATCAATTTGTTGTACATATACTTTATGTTTGACACTGTTACCCAATATATTATTATGTGAGGAACTTGCAGTATTAATGGTGGACATACAATACTGCTTAGTGCATGCATTTATGCCAAGAATTTTGCACTATAGTGCTTTATTTAGTAGATTATTAATAACAAACTCTCTTTGCTTATAGGTAAAAGCAATGGCTTTGAAAATGGCAGAAATGACTGCTTTCCTCAACAAGAGACAAGCTGAGGATGACCATGTACAACAGGTCATCCAAGATGCCTTCAAAGAGCTTAACAAGTATGTTATTACAATAGTATAATGAATTTCTAATATGTGACTCTGAGCCTTCTGACGTTTAATGTGTTGCGGGGGACGAGCGAAATGAGCTCCCTGCTATTAATAACTATGATTATGACAAATAATGGGTGATCTTCAATTGCACCATATCTCTCAATACCTAAAAAAGATCACTGTGGATGAAGGCTTTCCTACCCCTCGATGATATGCTGTAGCTATGACACATAATAATTTCCTATACAGGTTGCAAGAAGATAAGATGGTTTCTGATTTAAATTTGGAAATTCAATTCTTGCTTAAGCAGGGTCAAGTTGAAATAGACATGGGCAAATTCATACCAAATTTCTCCGACAGTGTTTTTGTGCATCGTAGTCGCATTGAAGAGCTAAACAGTCAGATTAAGGTAATATGATGTGGTATCATAACCAGTATCATAATCATATTAATCTTTGTAACTAGACACTTGGTGAAGGGAAATTGCATGCTATGGCTGAGTGCAAGGATTTCAAGAAGGGAATTTGTATGCTGGAATGGTAAAGTTGTCATCATAACAGATCTAGAGTAGGTACAATTAACCCTCAGCACATGTGCGAGGGGTAGAGTAGTTCTGTGTGTGTGTGTCAGTCAGTCTCTCTGTTACCAAGCAAGCTGCGTTTATTAGCCTCCTACCAACGCTCTAGGGGGGAGGGGAAAGGAGAACCTGGTATCAATTGCGTGCACATGCACTTATTTAAATCCACGTGACTACAACAAAAAGTATGTAATCAACATTTGAATAGCACTGTATCTCGACAATGAGGCTGTTTAATTTATTCAATGGTGTTGTCCAGAGTAGTTTTACGAATTCAAACAAGCCTCATTGGGCGTCAGTCTATCAAGGTCAATGCTCTCCTACTCCTTCAAGCAATGAAAACATCGAATGAGGCCAAGTCCAGTCAGCTATTGTAGCACAAATACAGCTCACTCATTGGCTGAAAAACCTTTGTTGTTGTGCGGTCCTTGTAGTTCTGCTGAACATTTGCCTGGGTTCAAGTTTAAATATACGGATAGTATACAAAAAATATCCACAATCTGGGGAAATTAAGTGCATGCGCATGCAATTGATACCAGGCTCTCTTTTCTCCTCCCCACTAGAGCCTTGGTATGAGGCTTATGGAATTTTCAAAATATGCATTGTATGGATTGCATTGAAAACACTTTGTTCAAAAGTTCTGGTGACATTTGCTGACCACCACAGCCTTCTTCTTGAGACTTCAGTGTAGCCTCATACCCAGGCCGCAGGTGGAGGGGGGAAAGGCATACAGACGTTTGCAGCGCTCTAGGTTTTCTTGGGGTGGTTGGAGCATGCACATGCAGTAGTTACCAGGCCCTTTCTGCTCCCCCTCAAAGGTCCTGGAACCGAGGCTAAGTACCTTAGGGCTACGATTATTTGCAGGTACAAATCTTAGTGAATTTTGGAAATAGTGCATTTAGCGGATACTCATTTTAGCGATTTATCAAGATTAACATTCTATTTATTCAAAAATGTTGAAAATTTTAATATTCGCGGGTACAAATATTAGCGAAAATTGGGCAAATCGCTAATTTTGCTAAATTTAGTATATACCCACAAACAAAAAGTGTCCTTAAGGTATGCACTAGATCTGCTGATCTGTGGTACTATTACATAATTTTGCACAATGTGTATTGCATTCTTGTGGTGACTCTAGAGCTGGGCACAGTATTACAACCTTGATAACGTGCAGCTTGCTTAGCTACTAGCTATAGATCGCAACATGCCGAGGTTTTGCACGATAGTGCTTCATTTCATTATGGTGTTATTACTTAATAAGTTATGCGATTTGTACTGACAGTAATAGTGCATTACAGCCGAAGTTTGTTTTAGTGGGCACCAAGTTTGTGTTTTGGGAGCCAATCTGCAGAATATCAAACACGTGTCTGTAAAAGATAAGGAGAGTTTAATCATTGGTTTGATGAATCACCTCAACTCTCTTACCCCAACAACAACAACAATAACAACAAATAATGACAAGTCTATTTGCAACTTCTTGCAATTTATTGGTTCACAAACATAATCATACATGTATCTGTCTGTCTGTCATAGGAAGTCAGCGGAGACGATTTATCCTGAAGATTAACTATATTATCTCTGGCTGTTGAGTGCTAGAAACTAAAATTAATATAGGTAGTCTCTGTATGAGCACCAGTGACAGTATTGGTTTTAGGTACAAGCAGTGGCCTGGATAAACTGTACAAAATCAGATGACAATGGTCACTTACATGACATTGTAGTTAGCTATGCAGCCTAATTCACAAGAAAGATACCACTATTGTCCGTGTCATCATTGTGGTACCTCTTCAGTATCTTCATACATAGTTGCAATATTATAGTATCATTGAGTCGGTATCATGTATAGTTGCAATACGTATACCCTAGAATCATAGTCAGTAGACTCTATCTATAAGTCGGGATGGCCCAAACATTACATACAAGATACATTACAAAAATGAAAATATCTCAAGAATGGAATGGTTTTAGAACTTCTAACCTTGACCATTGTGTTCTATGAGTGAGTTTACACCTAGAAAGCCTATTGACATACATAGAAAGGGTTGTTTACATATGGAACCCAAGGGTGGCAAAAATCACATTTTCTCCCTCTTTTATGTAATTCGATGCCACATATCATTCAATTTAGTTTCAGGATCAATTGTGTGAAATTCCAGCAGTTTTCACCCTTCGTTAAGTGTTTCAAGTACAGCGCCACAGAACTATTATGTATATACATGTACACCTAGTACAATAATTATTTATGGATACCACACCCGTGAATCAAGCTGTAAATAATGCACACCCACAACTACTTTGGTATGTATAATATGCCTTCCTTTGTGAACCAGAAAGAAGCTTTAGATATTAAATTAAACTTCTCTTATGGAACAACCCTGGGTGACGATGCTGTCATGCACCTGCGGCACTCGGCTAGATGTTCGAGCCATCAGGCCGAACTCATCAAATAATCATGAGCTGTAGCACTTATATAATATGCAAGCCCTAAGATTTTGCTTGCTCCCAGGGGCTTGGCAACTCAACTGTATGAGCACCAGTGGCAGTATTGGTTTTAGCACCAGTGACAATATTGGTTTTAGGTACAAGCAGTGGCCTGGACAGACTGTACAGCATCACACCAGAGATGTGAGTGTGTGGGTTCAATCCCACTCCAGTCCTGAGATTTTTTCTATAAAAAGATCTTAGGACTTGTATACAAGTGCTACAGCTTATGATTATATTTGATGATTTCACCTGGCTGAGTGCCACAGGTGACAGCATCGTCACCCAGGGGTGTTCTATAAGAGAAATTTAATGTAATGGGCACCAAGAAGTAGCACTTGTATACCCCCCCCCCCCCCCCCCCCCCCCCCCGTCTTGCTCTCAGGGGTTTGGTAGTTCAACTGGTAGAGCAGATGCGAGTGTGTGGGTTCGATCTCCACTCAAGTCCTGATATTTATTCTATGAAAAAATCTTAGGACTTGTATACAAGTGCTACAGCTTCAGAAAGAAGCTACTGGTTTTGTTTATTGCTGTTCGAATTCCTAACAAAAATTTAATGTTATTTTTATTTTCTGTAACTAGAGCTCTATACCCTGCACGCACACTGCACAATCTGTAGCTACAGAAAAGTTAATTCCGCAATCGTGGAAATTTCAGCCAGCCAGTTTTTTGCCAAATTCTTTTGATTCATTGTGCTTACAAGTCGTTCAGGTGTGTAGATCTTGAGATGTGGCGATTTTGGTGCTCACGACAACGACGATGACATAGCCGAATACTTTACCTGTTGCACGTGCAGATGCGGTAATTAATAACAATGATAACTAATTCAGTATCCGCATGATACATTGCATGGTGTCTAGTTTGTGTACAAAGTTAACAAAAAATGAACACAAACAAGGATAAAAACAATTAAATGAAGCAAAAGTAGGGGTGGCAGGTATATATAATAATATTATTAGCGATTCCGGACACCTAATTTTTCGGCTCGATGGTGCAAACTGGTGGCAATAGCAATTTATATGATTAAGGTGTTGATAGCTTCCACTTGGTGAGGCCTATTCAGCAATATGTATTTTTTGTTGAAAGGTTGAAGTGTACCCAATTTACGTGCCGATTATTGTTTTTCCATACATTTTTCCATAGAGCTAAATATTAAATCTGCAAGGCGTGTACTCAACCAGTTTGCTTGTTTCGAGGCTTAAATGAAAGATTTTCTAAGCTATCTTGTGATTTTTGTTTTTTTTGTTGTCAATCCCCTCTGTTGCTGAGTTGTAACTGCTTTTATGCACCTAGGTCGATCATCCGGAATCGCTATTATTATAGCATTTTTAAGTGTTTTTGACACACTTGGCACCCCATATTGGCAGCAACAAAAAGCACCGGAACAAGAGTGGTAATGATGGAAAACTAATACTAGGAGACATCCAGTCAAGCAGTGATGACTCATGATCAAAACTTAAAATAAAGATGTAGTATCGGATATCTCCTAGTACTGTATCCTCCCAAAGACAAGCCCCCCCTCCACCCCCCCCCCCCCCCCCAACCACACGGGGGCTTATAAATAAGGCAACAATAAGGTACAGTATTGGTTTTTCATCACTACCACTCTTGTGTTGGTGCTTTTTGTTACTGCCACCCTACATTTGCTTATTTTTATACTTGTAGCTGTTTACAACACTCCTATATGCATATGTATGGCTGTGATAGAAGATAATCAAATTGAGTGTAGCAAGGATAAGTGAAGCGAGCCCCTCACTTGTGCTATATAACAGTATGGGGCCAATGTTTGCAATTATATTGAATTCAAAGTTTGCTATCTACACACAATTAAAAACTATCCTATGGTAGTTCACATTTTGTGAGTAAATGGGGTAGTTAGTGTGCTTCAACATGAATACATAACTATTATTGACTTCAAGGTTTGGGGGTAGGCCCTAAATGAAACACTATAATATAACAGTATGCTTATTTTATGATAAAGGGAGCATCAAAAGATGCACATGGAAGCAGAGGATTTGATGGAGAAAGCCAAAGATATTCAGATGCTGAGAGTGACCAAAGAATTGCAACAACGACTCATGGAAGAGAATGTTACTTCCAAGGATCGAAATGAGATTGACACACTAGAGAAAACTATTGAGTTGAACCAGAAGGTACAGTAGAACAGCCTCCTAAAGATTATATAATAATATTATTATAACGAGGGAAAGTTCATACTTTCAGCATTTTGAAAGGGCCTCATATAGATCATGCTGACATTGCTCTTCTCATCATCCCACATGCATGAGCTAGGGACGAGTAACTGATTCTCTTATTGTAATTGCTTGTAAAATTTATGCACTAGGTTACAATTATTATGTAAAGATAGAGAAAATCCAAATAGGCAATCTAAATACTATCAAGCGACTAGTATGCATGTGAAATATCATTGCAAATCTGTGGTATGTGCTCTATATAATAGAGATCTAGTTCATTGATGTATGTCTGCATCAATTTTAATGACATGATTTTCACTCTCCTGCCCAATTATTACCTTATTGGGAATTACTATAATTCTGGCAAAAATTGCATACATCATAATAATATATTATGCTTATGAGTTTCAAGCCTCACCTTGGCCACAATTTTGTTTTCCTCTTTCCACAAACTGGAAATTCCTTTACTTAGTGTATGGCTATCCCGTCTTGTAGAACAAAAAAGAGCATAAATGAGTGGATATTAAAATTACTGATAATCTTTTTTATGGGTACTCAGAATGGAACAACTGATACCATAATCTTAATATTATATTTTTGTCTATTTCACCACCTGCTCTCATAGGTGAAATTTTGTCATGCTAAAATTTTTTGTCCTCTACTATTGAATAATAGGATATGGCGACCTCTATATACTGCATTGACAAAAAGTTTAATTTTTCAGTAATACTAGCTGGGCTTGGCACAATTTCCACATAATATTATTATGGTAATCAGAGGGCACTTTAAAATCAATCATGCTGTGCGTATGAATGGAAGGTAATTTTCGGAGGTGCCAAGTTTTGTAATGAGTGGCAAGTGCCATGTTGTAAATGGTGAAAAGCTGACTTTGCTTCTAGGTACTTGACAAGGATCGATTGCATGCACATGTACAGGTTAGGCAGGGCAAATTAAATTCACAGTTTATCGTCACAGATTTTTCAATTTGCATGCGGGCAGGCAGTCATTATTCAGATTTCAAACTAGTAAAAGAGTGTGTGAAACGCTAGGTTCGAATTCAGGATAGCCTAAGCCATGCCCTTCACTTGCAGTGCTCGAGGGATAGGGCCAAAGATAGTTGTATTCCATCTGAAAATCCATGCGGATGGTGACGATAAACTGCAAATTCAGTTTGCCTGGCCTTACCATGTTTATGCTATAAATTTAAATCACAAGATCTAATTAACACATGAAAATTTGTGATCTACAATGTATCTTGATGTAGGGTAACCAGAAAATCACCAAAAATTATGTTTTTAGCGTGTGTTTTATTAGAATAAACATGGTAGATTGCACTGACAAGCTCAAGCCTCAATTTGAGTTATTGTATAAAACATTTCCACTCCAAGAAGCACTCTCTTTGACTTGTAATAATACCACATTCCACTAGATGTACAAGAAGTCAGTATGGGAGTATAAAAGGACTCTAAGCAAACTTGAGAGTGAAATAAATGACAGGCTTATTCAAAATCAACACTTAGATCAGGAAGTACTGGAATGTCAGGTGTCTGTTGCAGAGCAGCAGCAAGTGGAGGATCTAGCAGGTAAGTTGAAGTCCATTAAAGCCTCATTTACATGTAGGGCTTAACTCAGGTCAGGATCCGTGGTAAACTAACTCGCTTACGTGTAAATGTGCTAATCCACTTATAAACCGAATTAGTCAACCCGGGTTGTAACCCATGTGGATTAAGTGCATAGTATACTAGTAGTGGGCTGTGAATATCTTAACTCGGGTCAAGCATGTGCGTGTGAATCCGGTTCAGTTTAAATTGGTTTGGTACGTGTAAACAGGGCTTAAGATACTCAGTATATACAACGAAAGATAATTATTTTTCAGATGATCGTTTCTCTTAGATCCTAGTTCTAGTTGTAACAAATACTGTGATCTGAAGGATTTGGAGCAGGTTTCTATTTCCCATATGAACTTGTAAAAAGCTCATATTTATATAAACTTGTAAATTTCCATATATGCCTATGGTTAGGATTGCTGCTGGGCAGCAGTTTATATGTCAAGCTTATGGGTGTTGTTGCTAGGATTTAAAGTTATTAGACACTGTTTAGTTGATTTCCCATAGAAACCATCAGAAAAGGTCATGGACGAAAATTTTTTAATAACGAAAAATTCGCGATCTACGGTAATATTTAGTATAGTCCGTGTCCTTACCTGGAGGGCATAAAAGATGCGCTTTACAACAAGTTCAGAAGGCTCACGATTGGTCAGCGTGGCCATAATACAGAAGCACTCTCGAATGAACGGCACCGAGGATATCATTGTGAAATTCAAGCTCAGCACTATAGATATACTCGGGGAGCCCCTGTTAGTTAGCACTCCATGCAGGGCACTTTTTAGGTATTAGAATATAGTTGTAACAAATACTGTGATCTGATTGGACACTCAGAGGTCTCTATTTCTCATAGAGACCTACAAGTTTTCATAGAGACCTACAAGTTCTCATAGAGACCTACAAGTTTCATAGAGACCTACAAGTATAGCCAAGGGCAAAGAAAGATGCACAGTGCAACAGTAGCCTAGTCCTCAGGTCAACTACCACGGTTACAGTTGCTATATTCTAAACCAGTTAGAGACCTCGTCCAATGGTCTCTACGCTTTTAAGAGACCCTCAGGCCCTTAGTAGCACCCTCGCTTCGCTCGGGATGCTACAGCCTCGGGCCTTCGGGTCTCTTAAAATGCGTAGAGACCTTGGACTTGGTCTCTAACTATTATTTAATTTTGTGAAACGCAGCTAAGTAACATTCAAAGACCTACTCTCGAGTGCTAGTTAATAGGCTCAAGCTCCCCCAAGTAAAGCAATAGCACCAAGTTCAAAAATTGCAATATCCTCTAAAAATCTTCACGAAAGCCCATGCTAATGATTTAATTAATGACCTATTAGCCAAAGGTTAATTACGACCATCCTCCTGTGGTAGTGAGTTTGATCACCTGCAAAGGGTATGGTCTATATGCAATAATAGGTTCAAAGTTCATGATGCTTTGAGATGATACTAATTTTCTGAGTGTGTGAGCTTACTGTTGGTTACGGTGTCGCAGTATGATTGGACCCCCCCCCCTACTACGGGACCCGGGTCCAATAGTACTAGGATTATTGGACCCCCTCGGTCCAATCATCCTAAAGTTCCGTGGACCCCTCCCTGGAAGAATGGACCCCCATTCGAATCAAAGTTCGCATACTACCCCTGGCCTCGATCTCCTTCCCAACCTATTAAATAATACTTAGAGAGTGAGTCCAAGGTCTTTACGCTTTTTAAGCCCGAGCATAGATAGCTAGTAGAAAGGGTATAATACTATTACCCTTTCTACTATCTATGGAGTATGGCCCGAGGCTAGCACTGTAGCATCCCGACCACAGCGAGGGTGCTACTAAGGGCCTGATGAGAACTTGTAAGAGACCTCTGAGTGACCAATCAGATCACAGTAGCTATTTGTAATAATATTATTATTATTCTAAATAAATCGTCTTAGACTAGTGAGTCATTTCAACTTTTGCTTAGATTTTCTCCATAATCGCATTGAATTTCTTTCGTGTAGGTTGATAGCCTCGTAGCTACCCAGGCCTTCCTCAAAGGGCCTGGGTACGAGGCTAGTAGGTTGACAGCTAGCGCTATTGCGGCTTTGGATCCAATCCAATACCTAGCTCCGCTAAGCATAGATAGCTAGATAGATAGATTTTTTTATGTCACACATCAGAATGCATCAAGACAGACTCTGACAAGTAATATTAGCTATTATGATACTGCCATCTTTAGATAACCGTTCGGGATATGTACCACTTTCTAGATAGGTACAAAGCTCGTCATACTCATCCATTTTGTGTGACAGCGACAAGCAAGCAGCCTGCAACGCACAGGTTCGCGAGCGCGAGCTTGGAGAGAGGGGGGTCATTCTATCCATAGGGGGGTCCATTCATGCCTGATTACGAATGGACCGGGGTCCAAATATCCTTGGGGCTTTGGACCCCGGGGTCCAAGTATCCGGGGGGGGGGGGTTCAACTATACTCCGACAACGGGATAGTGTTCCGCCCACGCATGGTCAAAGTTCACATGAATAAT
This sequence comes from Cliona cf. orientalis, assembly GCA_963930775.1. NCBI lineage: Eukaryota > Metazoa > Porifera > Demospongiae > Clionaida > Clionaidae > Cliona > Cliona cf. orientalis. The sequence goes on along the minus strand of OZ005700.1, from coordinate 5,754,728 downwards.
AAATGAGACAGTTATATTCCAGTTTTTGTCCACGTTCTTTGCACAGTCAAGGCACAGGTAAGTAGCTCTCCTGATGCCTGCCTCATGGTCCATAAAAACTAAAAGCAAACCTGCCACTGTCTATCGGCAGGCGTGGGTAAGTTTTGCAATTTTCTGCGTCAGTTTTTGCCAAGGTAAACAGCCTCTATGTAATGACATACAAACGAAACGATAACTTACGAGTCTCTAGAGGGCCAAGTATAGCGTTTGAACTCTGTCGAGCTATACGAATAGAAAGCGAACATAAAAACTTACTGCTCAGCTGCCATGTGACTCGCTTAATGGCGGCCCTCCAGGACAAAACCTTGTTCGACGACTCACCATCTTAGAGTTTTCGAAAAAGCGCTATACTTGGCCCTGCTACGATCGATGGACTATCGTGAACGACAGCGAAGTCAGTTTGTTCGAGTCTCTGGTCTTCAAAAGTTGACGCAGAAATTCGAACTCTTGTTTACAACTGGAAATGGTCGACGTTCGTTCGCGTTTCCGACTAAACCGCATTAAAACATACGTGAACTGTGTCCGTGCGCAATCATTTATAAATTGCGCGTCGAAATACTATCCCGTAACCTTAACGGAAACGCGAACGAACGTCGACCATTTCCAGTTGTAAACAAGAGTTAGAATTTCTGCGTCAACTTTTGCAGACCATCGTTCACGATAGTCCATCGATCGGAGCAGGGCCAAGTATAGCGCTTTCTAAGATGGTGAGTCGTCAGACAAGGTTTTGTCCTGGAGGGCCGCCATTAAGCGAGTCACATGGCAGCTGAGCAGTAAGTTTTTATGTTCGCTTTCTGTTCGTATAGCTTGACAGAGTTCAAACGCTATACTTGGCCCTCTAGAGACTCGTAAGCTATCGTTTCGTTTGTATGTCATTACATAGAGGCTGTTTACCTTGGCAAAAACTGACGCAGAAAATTGCAAAACTTACCCGCGCTTGCAGATAGATAGTGGCAGGCTTGCTTTTAGTTTTTGTTGACCATGGGGCAGGCATCAGGAGAGCTACTTACTGTGCCTTGACTGTGCAAAGAATGTGGACAAAAACTGGAATATAACTGTCTCATTCATTATTCATGTGAACTTTGACCATGCGTGGGCGGAACACTATCCCGTAACCTAGGCCTTAATAGCTAATGCTTATTAGCCACATTATCCCATGATTGTGATATCAGAGGACTATGGGGGTGGATAGTGTCAAAAGTACAGTCAGTGTTTTGGAGGAGGGTGACTTCTCTGAGGAGGGGGGTGGTTTCAACTGGAAGGGGTACTTTTCTGTTGGAGGATACCAGTTTTTGTGGAGGAGTGCGTTTTGATCTCGAGGAGGGGGTCTAGCGCATCCGGAGTAGGGGGTCATGCTTTGCTGGGGAGGGGTGCATTTGATTTCGAGGAGGGGGTCTACATCACCTGGAGTAGGGGGGGTCACACACTTTTGTTGGAGGATCAAGGAGGGGTGTGTTTTGATCTCAAGGAGGGCTCTAGTTCATCTGAAGTAGGGGGTGATACTCTGGTTGGACGAGGATGCATTTGATATCGAGGAGCCGACTACCGAACAGAATATTGTGGGTGTGGCACATTTTTACGCATGCGCAAATCTGTTAACATTATTTTAGTCTTCGCGCTATGTGCTGGTACCATGATGGTGCGGAACGTGTGCTGGGAAGCAAGTCGCTTGGAAATGAGTTGTTTTGGACTACTATAAATGTGCTGGTGGTGTCTCCTGTCGTACAAAGGTTCAATAATTGTATGTGCTACGAACAAAATTAATTATCAAATATCTGCGCTTCATTGAATAAATGTAGCACCTTTGTACAAGAGACACCAGTAGTACGTCTATAGCAGTCCAGAATCACGCCACTAGGCCATGCCACATGACGCGAAGATTTTTTATGCGCATGTGCGAAATGTGCCACACCCACATAATTATAATAGACACAAACGGCATCTATCGGCAACTGCTAGCTCCATTCCATTGCTTCAAATATGCCCCTCCTCCAGTGGAGGTAGCAGACCCCTCGAGATCAAAATGTACCCCTTGTCCAGCGAAAGTATGATCCCCTCCTCGCGATCAAAATGCACCCCTCCTCCAGCGAAGTATGACCCCCTACTCCAGATGAGCTAGACCCCCTCCTCGAGATCAAAACGCACCCCTCCTCCAGCGAACTATGACCCCCTACTCCAGATGAGCTAGACCCCTCCTCGAGATCAAAACGCACCCCTCCTCCACAAACAGTGGTATCCTCCAACTGAAAAGCACCCCCTCCAGTTGAAACCATCCCCCTCCTCAGTGAAGTCACCCTCCTCCAAAACAGTGACTGTACTTTTGACACTATCCACCCCCCATAGAGAACATACTAAGTCTTATTAGACATTATTACCCATGTATTAATAGGAGTACCCTTATCTGAAGCCAATCAAGAGCAGAGGATGAATGATATAGTGACCAGGCAGAAATTGGTTGAAACTATCAAGACCCAAGATAATCAAATCTCAATATTGAGGAGTGAATTGGAGAGACTCCGCATGCGTGCCTTTCCTGCACTAGTGCAGGTTGACTAAAAAACATATTTGAATTTCATATTGTATAATTATTAGTCTTAAACACTCACTCTGCCGATAGAGCAGCTATGCTATCTAACATTAAGTCTTGTTATAATAATGAAAACTTGATCATGCACTCGGTAGCTGCATAGTTGAAATGATGTATGTGGTAAAGGTCGTCAATATAGTGGGTTCACTTCACTGTACAGTACGATGTCGGTGCCTCAGTCGTAGACTAGCCTCGGATCATCGGGAATCTGAGAGTGTCTCTGGACCTCGATAGTGAAAATTTTCAACGCAAGCTAAGAACTCAATAGCGCAGTACAGCTAGACTGGTTCGGCAGCACGCGCACGCTGCTCATGGTGCGTACTATAATTATATAGCGCAGGGCTAGAGAACGCGTGAAGTTCGGCCGTCGCTGCTTGTAAGGTATTCGTTGGATACACGCGCAAGATACTCTATATGTGACCCGCTATGAGAAAAGGGACCACTTGGGATATTTTTTCATTTTGTAATAATTGCCAAAATGTGTGGAAGATTATTATTTTTCACTTCTCTGTTTTTTGGTCTATTAGAAAATGTAGATTTTTGGCTTCATAGTGATATGCTATGTTCATAGGGTTGTAACATGTAAACTAACTTGGGCGCATGCATATAAATTAATGTAAATTTCAATTAAAATGCACATTTTCCGAAAAACGAATATACCTACCTGAGTGCATAAAAAAGGTCATAACTCGGCTTGTGATCAATATATTTTTGAAACTGCACCATTGGATTTAGCACACATAGAGCTATCAATCCACGCCAAAATCTCAATTTTTATAAAATATCCTGAGTGGTCCCTTTTCTCATAGCATGTCACATATTATTTCACTGAATTTCAAGTCCCAGAAGGGCTCCATCAAGGCCCTGAATTTTCTCATAATTACCTCATAGGTTTCATCATAATTACCTAATAACCACAAAAAAGTAAATTGTTACTGAGTGCATAATAATCTATTAAAGATAGTCATCAAAATAATGCTCTGGATCTTTTTCAACATTCTTCATCCAATCAGCTTGCATTTCAAACCAGTCATGCCACTTTTCTGGCTTATGTCCCAAAGGAACAGCTTTCTCCAGCTTAGCATAAGATTTTGCCAATGCCTTATTTGTTGGGCCCTGATCCGATTGCTTGATAAGGGAATGTTGTCCATGACACACACCACTGGCAAAATCATTCTCGTCTTCAGTATCAGGGGCTGATGTATAGTGCTCATTCCATCCACCATCTTCGGGAGTATCCCACACAACTAGAATTATTGAAGTTCATTAGCCTTGCTAGGACAAGACTTTGTGTATTCATCACATTACCTGATTCTTCTCTCAACCCCAAATGGGGAGTTCTACGAAGCACACTCTGTGACATCTATAATAATTGACAGCAATATTCATAGTGTTGCAATACTATTAGGTATAATAATAATTTTCATAATACCGTTTGCCTTCTGTATCTAGCCTGGGTTTTAATAACTGGCTTCACAAAAGATTGCATCCATTTGAGAATGCAGCTTTCAGCAACCTGTGATGATAGGAATTTTGGATATTAAGATAAAATTAATTATTTAGGGCTAATGACGACTTGCACTGAAACTACAAAATTTTTTATTATTATTGTAACTGGGGGGACATGTAGCACATAATGCACACCGATAAAAAACTGTGGCTTGACAACTTTGACCCCGGGTAATTATTAAGTCAATTATTGTATCCAAACACTTTACACAATGTCAATAGTTTGTATAATTATAAGATGATAATAATATTATTATGAATAAACGAAGATTCTTTTCGGACAACTTAACTGTTCGGTAAAACTTGCCGACGTTTCGACTAGATGCCCTGAGGATGACTAGAGCATCTAGTCGAAACGTCGGCAAGTTTTACCGAACAGTTAAGTTGTCCGAAAAGAATCTTCGTTTATTCATGCAGAGCAACCGAGAACGATGTCACTTAATATTATTATGGTTACAAAATTAATACCACATACTAAGTATTAACTCCCCCAGCATAAATGCCTTGCAATTGAATACTCTTAGCAAGGAGTACAGACTAGCCCCCCATCCACCTACACCAAATTTCAAGGGTCAATGTACCTGCTTTGTACAAACAGATGCAACTTATATCCTGTCCACGCAGGCTAAAATTGCAAGCTATGTTTTTAGTGTCCATGGGTGCTAACCCGGGATACTATAACTGGTCTTACATCAAATTGAACGCTTTCTTCTAATTCTTCTCTTATATAAAGTTCATGGGGAACAAGACGTTTGGATATATCTTCAGCTCTGTAAGCTACTGTCCTAAAGTGAGAAAAGTGTCTAATTATGCAGAATATGACATTTTCTTACTTCAAAACATCTTGAAAGGAATGTGTTTCTCTATTTGTATCTAGAGAGGAGAATTGCAGCTGAGAAAGACCCTGGTCTGGTCTACCTCCGAGCTGTCTAGGATCTCTACGGAGTTCTTCTGCCATTTCTCTGAGTATTAACGGATCATTCAGTGTGTTACATTTCTTACGCTCCTGTTACAAAGAAGTAGTAATGGTATGAATGGGTAAAACTTAATACCCAACCTTTACACCATTCTCATTTATGTGATAGGTGAAGAAGTCTTGCAGCCTGAGTGTCCTAAGAAAAAGTTTAACTCTGCTGTTGGAGACGGTTCCCTATAAATGTCAGAATTACATTATACTGTTGGTACTAAATCTAATCTCTCACAGAAGCTTTCTGGTCAAAATGTAACCAATTTTGTCTGAAATCTTTGACCACACCATGACTCAATTCAGTATCCTCCTCATTGTAAAAAATTGAGAAACTCTCCAGTAGAACGGCTATACAGCATCAAACAAAAAGTAATGAGGAATATCATAATAATTATACTACCCTCTTAACTGACTTAGCAATACTTGCATAGCCAAAAATATTAAAGTTTTACCAATTGTGCCGCTTGCCGTTATTGATAAAAATTAATGAGAATTTTTTTCTTGTATGTTAATGATTACATACATGATATAACACAGTGACCTTTACTGCATTTCATGAAATGCTACTATAAAAAAACTGGGCTTGAGAGAAAGTATTAAGTATTAAAGTATTAAAGTATTAAAATTTTCTGTGAAATTTTTGGCTATACAGTATTCAATAGGAAATCGCAGAACTATGTAAACGGGATTGGAAACCACTCACATGAGTAATACATTTGCATACGCGATGGCTGCACACTCTGTGTTATGGTCAAGGTAGATGGCTTTGTCGAGTTCTATGTGTATTGGTGTTGAAATTACAGTGTCAAAAAGCAACAAAAGTTAATGCTCTGAGATAGGAAAACACTACCAGCAAGTCAGTATGCAAGTCAGCATGCAGGTACTGTACTCTCACTGTTGTGGCCAAACAAATTTGCTCTTGTTTTTTTCCGTCTATGGCGAGAGTGAACAACGGGGAAACGCTTTGTAGGACTCTATTTTGAATCGTGCAAGGGCCACAGCCACAAAAGAGTGGCAAGGGCAAAGTCACTGTACTGGCACACTGGAATAGGCACTTCTTGATGGATGCGCTGTCTTCTGTGAGCGAGCAATTAGTGAAAAATCGGTCATTTTTGCTTCTTGGACTTTGTAGGACTGTAGCGTTGAGTGGAGAGGCTTCAGAAATTCAATTTTGCTGGCCACATTTACAGTAGGGACACCTTCACCGGAATAAGCCTTCTTCAAGCTTGAAACTACTTCTATTTTGCTGTTATCAGTTGATAAGTGCACTGTGGTCATCCATTTTTGGCTCAAATTGTCATAGCAACTGGGCTGTCCAGGAATGCAAACTATAACACAGAGTGTGCACACACGTTCTATTGCTCACGTGAGTGGTTTCCAATCCTGTTTACATAATCTGTATGATCTATGATTGCAGCAATTGTATTCAATAGCAAACCGCATTGCGGCAATTGTTGACAGATCAGGGTTTGATTTTTATCCAGTATTAATTTTTATTCCCCTCAAGATCACATCACAAACTACATGCAGCCTACTCACAGTTAGTCTAATAAATTATTACATTTCTGGATATTGTCGGTATAATAATATCATCAAGCTACACTTACCTACGAATACATTGATGAGAATGAAAGTTACCCCAATATAGTAGGAGAGGAATACAAATAAAGCTATAACAGGACTCCCACAATCAGCACGCTCTTCAGAGCAGTAAGGTGGCTCCACCTATACGAGTAACATTCAGAACTCGAATCATAAACAATGACACACAGTAAGCAATGTTAATCTTATACAATACCGTGTTTATTCTAATAGAACGCAGCTAAAAATATTAACTTTTGCGCAATTTTCTGGTAAAGGTCATCACACTCTACATTATGAAAACTTCTATGACGCAAATTTTCTTGCGCTAATTAGCTCTTGTGTTTTATTAGCATAAACACGGTAATACTGTATGGTGGATAATTTTCATGGGGTGCTAATTTTCGTTTTTTTCGTGGTTGACTGGGCAGACACGAAATTTTCCACCCACGAAAATTAATGCCTACAATGATATGTGAGTTCATGATGATGGGCGTGGCCACAAACATCGTGCAGCGCGGCCAACACTTCCCAGTATTAGCAAGAAACAGTAGCCATTGTCATCAATATTCTTTTATCTCATGCTATTTGTCCAGATCTCTATAGGTATGGCTTAGTATATAACAAAGAAGATTGCGAGCATACATATCGATTACATCATCGTTTGTGCAGCAGTGCCACGCCCCTGGACTGGTTGCTGTCACGGAATTTAAAATGACAAAAATTAATTTTGAGGGCCTTTTTAGACTTTCCACGAAAACTACCCGCCATACGGGGGCAAGTAGAAATCCAGCAATGGGCATGCTTTTAGCTGTGAGCTCACCAAAATTTGAAATTTTGGTTTAAATAACAAAAATATGAGTACTTTATTCCTTGCACATGAAATAAAATTGGGTAATATAAGGGGTTACTGTATAGCAAGAAAATTTGGTGGGAAATTAAATTTTGCAATTTGGCAGTCAATTGCCAAATTAAAATCTGCCAGAATTTCTTACTCACATATCTGTATGGCAAGAGTATTACTCTTGGTATGGCAATGCCATTCCAAACCACCAAATTTAAATTCACCAATTTTTGCAATGGTAATTATTTTGGGCCCAACTGCCAAATTTAGTTGCTGCCAATATTTCTGGCTATATGGTATTTAGCAGCATGCATGCATCACTGACCCGTGCATCGGCTAAAATCTGGTGCCAATCTTCTCCAGTCATCACTCGAAGCACAATAGCAATGGAAACAAACACCTCATTGAAGTTCACTAATCCATAGTCAATGGCTTCTCCAGAACGAACATTACTGAAGAAGAGAATTCCAACAAAAGCATAGGAAACAATAATAGCCAATAGAGCTCCAAATAGCGAGGCACTTCTGATTAGGGTATTACCAACAGTGGTCAGGAGATTTTGGAATGTGCTCTATAGATAATATATAAACCATCACAAATGTCAATGAAATCTATCTTACGAACATATTTCATGAGAATGGTGAGAAGCTTCAAGACAGAAAGGACCAGTGCAACATCAGCAACGTTTTGAATCTTTGGAAAAAACGTTTTAGTTTATTATTAATAAAGCAATGTGAGTTTCTACTTACATCTAAGCTGCCATTGGACAAATAAATTATTGCAAGAGTGATGTAGACAAATGCTAAGAGAGCAAGTAGGGAGTCAAATACATTCCTCCAACTCTGAAAGTAGTTCATTCCAAATGCTACCAGCTTCAGTAGAAACTATAAAATAAACAATTATTATTTTGATGACCTGGGAAAGGCAGTAGTAGCTACAAGCACAAGTCAGTATACACACATGTTGTACCTCTAAGATGTAAAAAGCAGCAAAGGCAACAAAGAATCCAATGAGATACTGATCTGCGTTTCTCAAATCCTCGTAGTCATCATCCCACTGGAATAATAATATAATATTATAAAGTACACACATCATAATAATAATATTATTATAACCCTTGGCGCATGCATTGAGGGGCACAGAAGTCATTCTGTGTGCTGTGTGTGTCTGTGTTTTGTTCATGCTAGAGTCTGGTTTGTACATCTGATATCAAGTGATTCTTATACAGTGTAGGTCTTTAAAGATATGAATCATGTGAACTTCGCTGAGAATGTGATATATGCCTGTCAGGACAATAGATGACTCGGCTCTTTCTCAACCAAAAACACACTGTTTACTATGCTTCTGCTGACTCCGGCTTCATAGATCCTGCAAATACTTAGTGTGCCTGTTCAGTACACTTTAGGAATCTGCACTAAGTGTTCGTATTCACTCTGAATGGTAGGTACTATCCAATAGTAGCTGCTCAATCTAGAGATGTAGTGGGAGTGTGCTTGCAGGTGTGGATACACCTCTGTGGATAACCAATCTTGAGCTTATACGTGAATGTTGTAGCATCAGTCTGCACGAAGGGGGCACGTTTTCCATACACTTTCTTATTTGTACATGAAGTACGTTGTTTACTTTGGTTGCCAGGCCATGATATACGTATACACCTAGGGCTAGCGCATTGCGTGAGCGCCAAACGTATGCGCATTCATGATAATATATTGCGCACACGTTGTATGAACGTGATTGTATACGGTTGCGCGCGTTTTTAAGATTAATATTAGTGCCACCGCCAAAAAGGTCAGCGGGCCAAGCAGGGTCAAGGGAGCCAAGTGCACCATATTACAAAAATCAGGATTTGATACCAAAAAATCTCTTACAAATAGAAACAATCAAGATTCAGCAAGGGCTTATCGACCGCCTTTGGCGGTCGATAAGCCCTTGGATTCAGCTATAACATATGTTAAACTACTGGTTGTAATGTATCTACACTGGTGTTTTTGAAAGATTGGCTGCTTATCTTCACCATGTTCAAAAAAAAAATTCTGAAAATGCTCCAGACTCAAAAATCTCCAAATGTGTTGTATGAAGTAGACCATCACTCACAAATTATTGTGAATTGGAGTATGATGTTGGTTCTACTGGAGAGTGTTAGGACAGAATCTTAAGACCATCCATTTAATCCAGCCATCAGCGTTGGGTAGGCTCTGACTGAGGGCCTTGAATATAGTGGAAATTTTCGGTTTTATGCACCTCACAGATCCCAACTAGGGCCAACCTGTATCTCTTGAAGAAAGTATGTTGTACATATTATGGTATTGAAGTCCTGTACCGAGTTTTAGGTCCATTGCAGGCGTGCAAGTATATGTTCAAAGATTCTTAAATATGTTGAAATGAGGATCCCTGCAGATAGTGGCAGCAGCAGGAGAGCTGTTTTACACAACCTACATCAGGACAACTCTTGAAACGACTGCGTGTAGCTCATAATATAGTTGTTTCAACCAGTTCTTGGCTCAAAAGCCTTCACACCGGCGTTGCTGACACGTACCGTCGACTCGAGTTGACCACCTGTTCTGTCCGCCATGTTAAAATTCGCCCATACAAAATCCCCATAGTGTAAATTAACTTCCGGGTGCGTGATTCACTTCCGCGTGAATTAGAAATTTGACCCTTCGTGCAGACTGTATGCAGTATGCACTTAGAAAGATTGCAGCAAAATAGAATGAAAGTAGTGATTAGATTTGCATGAAAGTATACTAATGTAGTTTAACAATTATTCAACACCCTTGTTATGCTTGCCTCTAAATAATAGTTGTACCATGCCCATGCAGTCCAAGGGGGCGTGGTATTATTTAAAGCCCACTACATCTGCACTACTATAGTAATGCACTGACATCATCTGACAACTACAACAACTCCATAGCGACCGTATGACATCATACCATTTGCTAGCCAGCTATGTAGCTGGCAGTGCTTTTGTACACTAGTAGCAGTCATGATTCTACCTAGCTTCTTGAATCTTGGTTCCTACAGTGATAATAATTGATCATCTTCCTAAAGAAAGCAAAAATGGCTTGTATGGTCAGCAGGGCTGTAAATGGGGAGTACACATGGCTGAAATAGGCAGCATCAGACTAAAACTGGGCTTTGTACTATCGTTTTATAGTGCACGATAGAGATCCAGATTGTATTTCCAAGCTAGCTACGATCGCTTAGTAATATGTATGGCATACACGTGTTGCAGCGACAGTAGCTAGCTGGAGAGTGAGTCCTCTTACCAAACTAGCGATTAAATCGCTAGTCAACATAATATAGATAACACCAATCTAATATGTTTGTACATACGTATATATCTATAGTTATTGCTTTGGACATGGCTTCTATGGCAAAGCTCTTGGCACAGGAGTGGCCGGGCATGGTCACTGGTTTGTTCCTCTATCATAATGCCAAACTTACTGGCACAGAAAGTAGGGTCGAGTTGGCAGCAATGATAACACTGGAGATGTGCTTATAATAGGTACTGATAAACAGCTTGTAGAAAAAGGATCTGATCTTGTTGTTACCTGGATGTAAGTGTAAATAAGCTAACACCATAAAGCGTTACACACACGTCATAATATTTATGAAGGTATTGCATACGTGGTTCAGGAGGTTGCTTAATGGGTCGTGTGAGAGCAATCCTCTCAATAAGATCCTGCCAACGCTTCTGGGAGACGGTGAGTAAGGCTGAGTGATCAGGCTTGTGCTCATTGAAGTTATTGACTACAATACCAACGAACAACTGGAGGCCCAGGTTCACCCCAAGGAACACAAAGACGTGAAGATAGAATCTCATGTACTTCATAAGAAAACAATTACATGTGTATTATCATCAAAATTGCTGGTTGTATGCATACCCAATCAAACTTTCCCTCAAAGACATCTCTTACATCAAGCCAGCCTTCAAGAGTTAAAACTTCAAACAAAGTTACCAGAGCTTGGAAGGTGTCATCAAACCTGAAGTCACGCCGACTCTCAAACCTGTGTTTAGTTGTCAACTGTTATGAAAGCATGAGAATATTCATGACGCTCACCATACTCTTGGAACATGAATACTAATTATAGTATTGTTTGAGGGAAGAAGTTCCTGAGGTGATGCCTCTATGTTGATCTCAAACTCTCCAGTACAATCTTTAAGACTATTAATTGAAGGATCATTACAAAATTGTTGAGGACTGCCCTGACCAGCAAACAACTGAACACCAAGGCTGGCAAACATAAATACAAATCCAATAAGCAAAATAGCAGCCTGAAGAAACTTTCTCCAGCCAAGAAGAACATCATATATCACTCTACGCATGCTTGGAATGAGACTGATTAGCCGTAAAGGACGAATCTGTCGGAAGAAGAGTAGAGCCCTAACAAAAGAGAGGGTATAATATACATACCTTTATATCAACTAGAAACTCACAGGAGCCACAGTGGTAGGCCTGTGAAGGTAATCTCAAACCTCACAGGCATCTCATAACTGTAGCAGTGTCTACAGTATAGAATACTGACAGCAAATGTGGCAACTACTATTATCCAATCAAGCACATCCCAGACCTGACTGATAGCAGCATTAGGATTGAAGAACAGTCCTCTAGCTAATATCTGCAGGATTGATTGCAGTAACTGTAATACACATAGCTTGAGTACTATGTACTGGTTACCTTTAAAATTAGCTCCACCAGCGTAGCAGACACAAATGCTATATCAGCCAACCATACATAGGAAGGGTTGGCATTTGGCATATTAGTGTACTGTTCATAAAACTGAACAGCAATGGTGCCTAAAGTGATGATGAACATCACCCAAGTGAAGTAGGGAAGAAGACTCACAATATACCTGAAGGTAGAAGGAAAGTCAAGTCTGTTGTTTCACTCTAATTTGAAGTGAAGATGTATGTACTTACTGACCAAGCGATGCATGAAACTTTCTATTCTATGCACATGCAACTAGGATCACACAAACTGTTGCCCTACACATATGTACAAGTGGTTACCTTAGGGTGACAATTATTTGCAGGTACATTCTTCTGCGATTGTGGCTTAAAACAGTTTGTGAGCACTAAGTTTTGTGATTGGTATGTGGAAATGATACAGGGTCAACACATTCTAATGTTCTATAGTGCATATAGCTAATATAGTGGGTACAGAATCTTGCATTTTTGGGTCAATCTGCAAAATTATCAAACATTAATACCTGCAAAAAATAGTCAGCTTAAGGTAATCTATTATTTGTTGATATTGTGATGTAAGCCTCCCCCTTTTTGTGAAATTATCCTAATTGCTGCGATACGAGAACCAACAACCAGAAAACATGGAGAAGTCAAATTTTTGCCCCTACAGACAGGTTTATCAGATATATAGCTAAATTTATGATGTCAGATTAAGGTTTCTTGGCTAGAAAGGTGCTAGAGCCAGCTACTTAGGCCAGTGTCTATGGAAGCCTGTATGTTGTCTTGGCTGAGAGGGAGGGGTGCTTGAGCACCCCCTGTATCAGCAAATTTATATATTTTCCCACTTTCATGTTTCAAGTGTGATGTTGTAAAGAATAAAAATCTATCAGTACATGTATGAACATTAGATACGTAATTCACAATAAAACTCATAAATGTAGCTCAATCGCCTATCAGAGATGACACAGAATGTGAGCATGGCATTGGGAATATGACTAGTTTACAGGAAGTAGCTATAGTACAATAATTATTATGACATTGTCACTATGCAAGTTTAATGCTGCCATACCTTCAAAATCAAGGAACATTTAAGGTAGAATCAATAGTCAGCTAAGTGTACATGGCAGTAACGACAATAGATTATGCTGTTTTCTGATTTGAATCTTTATCCTGCGCGCATGTGCAAGGGCAGTGGCGGATCCAGAGGGGGATCCAGGGATGCACAGGAACCCCCCTTTGGCTACACCTAGCACTAAGACGTACATGGATGTTAGGTATTAAAATGGAACCCCCCTTTCTGCCTACAGAACTAACAAAACTGCTGCTATGGCTCACCTTAGAATGCTTTAGAAAAAATTCGTTCGAAAACAGATCGATTGGACTGATAGAGCTGGTAGTTTGTCTCAAAAACGATCGAAAGAGGGCGTGGTTTTGCCCGAAAGTGGGCGTGGCTTCTAAAAATTCGCGCGCGCTTTGCATATCAGAACCCCCCTTCCAGAAATCCTGGATCCGCCACTGAAGGGCTAAAGTGATCGGTCATGTCATTATTGTCGTCACGAGCACAAAAATCACCGTATAGGCATCTAAGCTACTCGTAAGAATAAATCGAATTTGGTGAAAAACTGGCTTCAGTATGCTTCACACAGAGGGACACAGTCTATGATCGCCACAAATAGTACCTTTTTTGTTGGCCATCATAGCCACGCCTATCAATAGTGCCTACTCAATGCATAATGCATAATGCATGCAGGCTATGAACTGGTAAAGATCGTCGAAATGTATTATGGTCATAAGTGGATATATAACTACCAGCCAAACAGTACAGGGCTATTATGTCACCAAAATGTGATGCCCTATGGAACTGAACCAGGATGTACATGTATACGTAAGATAGCTATATTAATATAGGTAGCACTAGTATAGTAGACGTATTTATATGAAATCTCGGTTGATTCCTAATGTAAATGTCCCGAAATATACCAAGTCAGCAAATTCTTGTGTGTATCATACACAATACAATACTATAACGCATTCCCACTGTTCTCAATGCTCCTGTTCTTCCTACCGTTCCTAGTGTATTTCTGATGTTCCCACTATCACTAGATATTCTAGGGTTCTCATTGTTCCTGATGTGTTCAGCGTTCCTAGCACTCCCACTGTTCCTAGCGTTTTCATTGTTCCTGAAGTCCCCAGCGTTCCCAGTGTTCTCATTGTTCCTGAACTCCCTAGCGTTCACGTTGTTCCAGCATTCCAATGTTCACGTTCCTGAAGTCCCCAGCGTTCCTAACATTCTCGTTGTTCCTAATGTCCCCAGTGTTCCTAGCGTTCCCACTGTTCCTAACATTATCATTGTTCCTGAAGTGCCCAGCATTCCCACCGTTCCTAGCGTTCTAGTTGTTCCTGAAGTCCCCAGTGTTCCCAGTGTTCTAGTTGTTCCTGAAGTCCCCAGCGTTCCCAGTGTTCTTGTTGTTCCTGAAGTCCCCAGCGTTCCAACATTCTCGTTGTTCCTGAAGTCCCCAGTGTTCCTAATATTCTCGTTGTTCCTGAAGTCCCCAGTGTTCCCACTGTTCCTATCATTCTCGTTGTTCCTGAAGTGCCCAGCGTTCCTAGCGTTCCCACTGCCCCTAGCGTTCTCATTGTTCCTGAAGTTCCCAGCGTTCCCAATGTTCTAGTTGTTCCTGAAGTCCCCAGCATTTCCAGTGTTCTCGTTGTTCCTGATGTCCCCAGCGTTCCCAGTGTTCTCGTTGTTCCTGAAGTCCCCAGCATTCCAACGTTCTCGTTGTTCCTGAAGTCCCCAGCGTTCCTAACATTCTAAGAAAGCTAAGAACGCCGGAGACTGCAGGAACAATGAAAACACTAGAAACAGTGGCAACACAAGGAACCTTGAGAACAGTGGGAACCTAATAACATCGAGAACAGTGGGAACATCAGGAATGATGGAGACTGCAGGAACACTGAAAACACTAGGAACGCTGAGGACGTCAGGAACAATGAGAACACTAGGAACTGTGGGAACACCCGAAAAATTATAATAATATTGGGAACACTAGCAGTGCTTGAGACTTCAGGAACAATGACAACACTAGAAATAGTAGGAATACCAAGAACATTGAGAATAGTGGGAACATTATAGGAACGCTGGGCACTTTCAGGAACAATGAGAACGTTAGGAACAGTGGGAATACTAAGTAGCAGTGGGAACGCCAGAAACGCTAGGAGTAGTGGGAACGTTAGGAATGCTGGGCACTTTCAGGAACAATGAGAACGCTAGGAACAGTGGGAACATGAAGTAGCAGTGGGAACGCCAGAAACGCTAGGAACAGGGGAATGCTAGGAACGCTGGAAAGTTCAGAACAATGAGGAACAGGGGGAATGTCAGGAACTCTGTGCACTTCAGAAACAATGAGAACGCAAGGAACAGTGGGAAAACAAAGAACGCTAGGAGCAGTGGGAACGCTAGGAATGCTGGGGACTTCAAGAACAATGAGAACGCCAGGAATAGAGGGAACGTTAGGAATGCTAGGAATAGTGGGAACACCAAGTAGCAGTGGGAATGCCAGAAACGCTAGGAGTAGTGGGAACGCTATGAACGCTGGGCACTTTCAGGAACAATGAGAACGCTAGGAACAGTGGGAACACGAAGTAGCAGTGGTAACGCCAGAAACGATGGGAACAGTGGGAACACTAGGAACGCTGGGAACTTCAGAAACTAAGAGGAATAGGGGGAACATCAGGAATTTGTGCAATTCAGGAACAATGAGAACGCAAGGAACAGTGGGGATGCAAAGAACGCTAGGAGCAGTGGGAACGCTAGGAACGCTGGGGACTTCAAAAACAATGAGAATACCAGGAACAGGGGGAACGTTAGGAATGGGAACACCAAGTAGCAGTGGGAACGCCACAAATGCTAGGAACAGTGGGAACGCTAGGGACGCTGGGAACTTCAGGAAAAATGAGGAACAGGGGGAACATTAGGAACGCTGGGCACGCTAGGAACAGTGAGGCCCTTGAAGTAGCTGGGAACACCAGAAACGCTAGGAACAGGGGAACGATAGGAACGCTGGGCACTTCAGGAACACTGAGAACGCTAGGAATAGTGAGAACACCAAGTAGGCAGTGGAAACACCAGAAACGCTTGGAACAGTGGGAACACTGGGAATTTCAGGAACAATGAAGAAGAGTGGAATGTTAGGAACGCTAGGGACTCGGGGAAAGTTAGGAATGCTGGTTACTTCAGGAACAATGAGAACGCTAGGAACACCCACTAGCAGTGGGAACGCCAGAAACATGGGAATGCAAGAAACATTGATAGCAATATAAATAGTATTTTTGTTTAAATAATTTTGCTGACTTGGCATATTTCGGGACATTTATATCAGGAATCAACCGAAATCTCTATGAAATTTCCATGAATAACTAATATTCACATTATGTACATATGCATATATGTATGCAACATAATGCAAGATATTTCATGACCATCAACCCTAGGAAATATTTCAGCAAACTTCTTGATTGGGTGTTCGTCATATTCATAGCTACGAGCTAGATTGTGTTACACCAATCTGGTATTATTTCTCTCAATGAAAAATAATTTATTATAATGAATTATTTTTCATTGAGAGAAATAATGCCAGATTGGTGTAACACGATCTAGCTCGTAGCTATCAATATAACCCTAGGAAACGTTAACATTTCATGGGGTCACTTACTTGTGAATATATACCATGAGCATAATATGATTTTACTATGAAACATTAACCAATGAAATACCTACAAAATTTTGACATACCAAAGCCATGAAAAACCCATAAAATTCCGAAACCATGGGGATTTTCATGGCTAACCATAATATAGTTATTAATTTTTGTCTCAATACAAAAGTCCCACAGACTAACTGGGTAATTAATTTCACACTCATACTGCCATTTGAGTTACTAGAATGACACTACAAGGCATGGAAAGAACGCTCACTACCTTAGCGAAGAATATCTTCCTCTGTGGTGATATCCACTGCTCTCTTCTCATAAGCTACTAGTGCTGATGAAATCATCTGTGCGGGGCGAGCCTTCGCAAAGTCACAAGATTTCTTTGAAAGCACATAGGCATGCATGCGCACATGGGGTGGTATCTCAATAGCCAGGCCTGAGAAGCTACGACCACAGTGAAAGTATCACAGATTGCTAGTATAATAGCTATAGTCCAATAATGTTGATCACCTATGCTATATTTAGTAGTCTACATGCCATGATCATGAGTCCAAGTACCTGTAGCCAGGCCCTGAGAGGATAAGCCTCCATGCAGTCATCTTCATGCTCAGGAAAGTGGAGTCTACCAGTGATGTTAATCGTGGACCTGAGCCTTGCCAGAGTGGTACAGCACTCTCCTTTCAAGTTTTAGGCCTCGCCTACAGTTGTCTCTCAGATCGATGGTGCAGTGCGGGCGTATGCGCATGCGCATGACGACCATTACCTTACGCGTTCAAAATAATTAATTTTAACTCTCTCCTCACTGAAATGATCACCCCACAAACATACATACATACAAGTATACATATGTATATACATATAAAACCGCTTCCTGTACCTCGTGTATTCGGGGCTCGCTCAGGCTCGCCCCGAATAAATGCAAGGCTTGTAGTGTTGCATGGCTTGGAGAATAGCCAACTGCCTTTACTATGAAGCTGAAATAAGCTGCCCATTTCTGCTAATTTTGATAGATGAGGTGACCAAGTTCAAAATCGATTAGAACTATTAGCTTGAAGGCTGAACTCAAATCTATTAAGCTATATAGCAGCTAGTAGGCCAAGACCTGGCTAACTAAACACTACGCAATAGGTAGCCACAAGTATGCACGCGATAAATCCATACTTAGACAAACTAAATAATGATATCTTAGAGAAATTTGATCATATCAGAAACACTGCTGACTAGTACTGACCCTAGGAATAACTTACTAGTTCATCCAGCATTTCCGGTCACTTTTTTTTAACCATGCAGACACACAAAAGTATACGTAGACCTACAGATTGCATAATGTGTGTGCAGGGTATGTGATCTATAGAGCTCTAGTTTGAAAGGGATTCATTACCCTGCGTGCGCGTATGCACAGCAAGGGGTAAAGCAATCTGTTTGTCTGTCGTCTGTCGTCTGTCAGCATAAAAATCGGCAAATCTCAACATTTAAGCGAATGTAGGGTCAATAAATGGGATAAAATGGTGTAAGACAGTGAAAAAGCACCTTTTCTCTCATTCTTAACCCTAGGCAGTACCCAGGGAAGCTACAAATCGTGCAAATATATCAACCACACCCACATTGGACACGCCCACCTAGTACCTTATGAAGTCTATTGCGCATGCTCAAGCTTCTCTACAGCATGCTTCTAGCACAAAATTAATGCCATTAATTTTGTGATCATGGATCTCAGAAGGGAACGAAAACGTTCGTAAGTAGCAAGAGATTAAACTTCAAAGAATAGAGGCCACTAAGAAGAGGCATGGCCATGGGTGATATTGCCATGGCACGCGGGGTATGTGCTCTATGAGCTCTAGTATTTCATATATTATTTGAGTGGTGAATCAACTACAACATTAATAGCTAGTGTAGTTCACATACTGAATGAAGCATTCTATTGTTAATAGTTCATGGATACCATTACTCACCAAATGATGAATTTGAATCTTGCTGCAAAGAACACTTTCAGTTCTTGTGACTCCATTGCCTGGCCACTAATAGGAGCATCCAGCTGAGAAGTAAGTACCTTGTTACAAAATCTTCTTAGTCGGTGGTCAGGAGGCATACAAAACAAAGCACTGTCAAAGAGTCGAAACTTTTCTCGATATTCATCATACTCACTCTTAGCCCTGCATATGCATCAATAATAATTTATTATTCCATTACATGTATATGCACTATGCTTATTCCAATAATTTGGTATCTCTAATTTAATACTCAAAGAAAAGAGGTAGGATGAGAAATAGGACCAGATCGCACTTTTCCAATTTATACCATACAGCGGGAAACGCTCGAGGGAGAAAACCTTCACAAATATTGTGGTTTGAGAGCCACCTGCGACAGTTCCCTCCACAAAATTTAGGCACATCCAACCCAGCTATACGTGATATACATGTAGCATTCTGCGAAAGTTTTCTCTGCAAAATGCTCACTTCCTACTGATCCGTGAACGTTTTCTCCCTCAAACGTTTCCCACTATCCAGTATTTTTAAAATGCATATAGTGATAGTTCTCGTATCATCCTGCTATGCTCGCAGGGGAATTCCAACCCCTGACCATTTCTGGTGTGGGTAGGACAAGCCTTTTTATGCCTCACTTTGGTAGCTCACAACTTGGTACAGGAGGCTTGCTAGTAGCTTTAACATTGATCTGTGAAGTAGAAGGCCGAAACTATCAATAACCAAGTAGGAACGCCTGGGGCTCTTAAGGTCTTGAAACTGTGGCAGCTTGAAAAACAGTTAAAAGTCACGTTTCGGATGACATGGTCCATATCCTCAGAACCTGTCTCTAATTGGTGGAAAAAGATATCACACCATGATATTTTATACCCAAAAATCTTCACTGGACAAAAAAATTGACATCAACCTTAGCTACGCAATACTCACGTGAAGCAAGCTAATTCAATACATAATACATGCAGCTATATGAATATTCTACGTACATGTTGTGTACATAAAATTGTCCTATTTTGTGGGTACCTAAACACCAAAAATACAACAATGGGTGCAGCAGAAGGCGAGTGATGTGATCCCCCTGCTGGCATGTTAAAACTCTGCATACAGCTAAATGTTGAGTATTTGCCACTGAGCATAATTTTCTGTGATAAAGTTTTAGTATTACTGGGTAAGGCCCATACCCGGCTTACCCGGGATCAAAATTCCATACATTTGTATAGAAGCTGCTACAAATCAATGCAGTTTGCATGGCCTAATATTGTACTCTTGCCTGATTGTGAGGCAAGTGCCATACAACGCGCCGAGGGTTTTGGGCTCTAGGGAGCTCTAGTTGTGTTTACCTGGATGGTTCTAGCTGTCCAATATTCAGTCCCCCCTGAGTATCAGTTTTTCCTCTCAAGATATCAAACGTAGGCCTTGCAGTAGCTTCAGCTTCCCTATTGTGCTGCCGAAAGGCTTTGACATAATTTAAAATTCCTTGAACATGCCAGTACTTGCTTTCATGAGAAGCAACGTTAGCAGCAGCGTCTTTTCCTTTTGTCAGAAGTTCTAGACCAGATAACTCAGAGGGAGGTTGGGATTGCTCATTGGTTATTAGTGGTTGCTCTGGAACATCAAATGCAACAGGGAAATCTGACGCTTCTCCGGATCCAATACTGTAAAATTTTCGAACATCAGCCTCAATCAGATCTGGAGCATCAGCAGATGAAAGCTTGGGAACTCGGATTCGTTTTGGACCACAACATTTAAATACTTTTAACTTCCAGGAAACTTTTTCAACTTTCCTCTGCTTGAATTCCTTTTCAAACTTTTCCTTCTTTTTTTCATCATCGTAGTCCAGATTGTCCAAAATAACAGCCACAAAAAAATTTAGCAGGATCAGTGAGCCAAGCAGGTGAAGTACAATGAAGTATATGTTCATAAGCCACCAGATATAATCACGATGACACATTATTTCACCCATCAGCTCTGTCCACCCTTCCTGCATCACTATCTGGAATATGGACTGCAAAGCCTGAATGAAGAATGTAAACACACGTAGAAATCATGCACGCAAAACAACCACCCTTACATAAAAAAAATTTCCAAATGATTCATCAATGTTGAATATACCACATTCTGGTTCTGAATCAAGGTAACCAAAGATCTGCATACTGACAACAGCAAACCACACAAGGAACACGGCTACAATCAGGAAAACTACTAGCAATTTCAATCCTCCTCCAAGAATCTTGAAAACAAATGTCTTTAAAGGGGGGAAAAGACGAATAGCACGCGGCAACCGAAGAGCCTGGTAAATAGTAAACAGAAAACTATAGAGAAAATTGTGAATTTTCCAGAAATATGGACCTGCTAAGCCTAAGGAAAGGAATCATGTACAAATACTCCCACAAGGCAGATTCCGATGGATTATGACACCATGCTCAAAATCTCAATATACTCTAGGGGGGATCCGGTCCATGTGTAGAAACCACAGCATGATTTCTAAGAATATTAAAACTTACCTGAAATAACGCCAATCCATTGCCAACCATTTTAGGGTTGTACAATTGTTCCACTGGTATGCTTGCAATCATACTGCATACAGCAACGCCCATCAAATACCAATAGTAACCGTTTGAATAAAATAATCTGCATTGACTTGGACTATAGAACAAATGAGCAACCAGCACGCCAGCAATCTCAATCATAAACAAGGCACTCACAATGGGCTGCAACAAACATACAATCACCAAATAAATTTTATTAACCCTTTGTGCTATTTCATGCTTGCATGACGCACTAAGTATCCCTATGTTTGCAGGACAGTCATGCAGTACAGTCACAGTAACTAAACCACAGGAATGGCAATTACCAACACTTTTAACAAACCTAGAACTGTACACATTTATAGTATTGGCACCAATACCCAAAATTTTGGGCTTAGAATATCGGCAACTATAGATTCCAGCATCAATCAAAATTAAAGTTATTACTATGCACTGGGCAGCTAGTGAGGCTAGAAGTAGAAGTATGGCAGGGTTTAAGCAATGGTTATTAACTAATAATTACTATATTAGGTAGGTAAGGTCTATAAATTGGCAAAAAATGGTAGCTGACAGTGATAGCGATAGTGGCAAAGTTGCCTACTCTGGGTCATGGAATGGTGGCTACTGGATTCGATTTCTTTGGCAGCTAGGCTATGTGATACTGATACTACTTGAAGAACGTTCCAGCACCAGTGCTGGTACTATAGACACAGCTTTCAGTTAAACCCACATGATAAACACCTTGAAAACACTATGAAGAGTTAGCCTAATGACATCTATGTTTAACACATAAATTTACACGTGTGTGGTAGCAGAGATAAACATGCAGACACACGAAGGGAACTCTTGCAAGATCAGAGTGGTGAAAAATATAGTGTTCATACGCTAAGCCTCCTGTATTGTAGACCACTGTAACTTGCACCATGCTGTGTTACAGTCAACAATAATATGGTATATTGTATCTGTGAGAGTGTCTGGGCCATCCCTACTTATACGTAGAGATGGTAGATTCAGTGATATAGAACATACAGTATACGAATGTACAAATTTGAGGATATAATAGATAGTTACCTGCCAAATGCGGAGTACTAGCAGCCAGGTATCACACATGCCTGTGTGTTTAGTTGCAGTAACAACAGCATCCACTAGAACAAGAATCAGAAATAATTTCTCAATTACATCAATATAGTATTTTTTTAGCATTTTTTCAAACGCTGTCGTTGATTCATGGTTCTTGAGATATTGTAGGCGAAGGTTATCATCAGAATGTTCAAGAACGATTACTGGCTTTTTTTTGTCTTTCTTGGAAGAATCTAAATACGAGTCACCACGTAGGCCAGCAAATGATTCAATTATCACAACAAGAAAGATGCTTTGCTACATAAAAGTAGAACAGTGCATACATGTTTGTATACATGCAAGCCAATATTATGAAATTAATCTGTTTAGGATATCCCCCCCCCCCCCCCCCCCCCCCAGACCCCAGGCTTCCCCAAACAATAGCTCTGTATACACATAGATATGTACTGCATGGAGATACATGTAGTAAAACATTTGTTAGATCCCGAGAAACCCCGTTTCCAGTCTGGTATGGGAATGGGACTAGCAGATAATAATTTGGAGGCCTGCCTTTACATATAAGTATGGCCATCCTGTACTGAATCACTAAATTAAACCTATCATTATTTTGCAAAGTCCGTTTGGGACCCAGTCGCCAAATAACTCATACCAACATTTCCAGCTACACGGTATTTGTCATTATTCTATACCAAAATTTATCCACCAATAATAGGTATTCTAGTATTTGTAGTCAACATGGGTAAAAAAGTGTAGTCCCTGAGGTCTTCAGTTAATTACCCCATGCGCATGCGCAAGGGGTAAAGCAATCGTCTGTTGTCGTTGTCGTCAGCACGAAAATCGCCAGATCTTGCGTTCTAGGCATCTGTGCATGCTGTAAGCACAACCATTTGGTAGATATCAGTGAAAAACTGGTATGTACTCGCTTCGAATCGCTCAAAAAGGCTTACTAGTGCTACAAATCATGCATTTTCTGTTCAGCATGCCTGTGGCTTATCAACCACACCCACTCTTTTAGCATACGAGTATGCTGATGTAACTGCACATGCTCTAGCTTAATGTTGGAAAGGGTCGTCTAATCATATATTACGCCGCAATACTACGCTACAGTGGCTACAGAGTGTGCGGGGTATGTGCTCTACAGAGCTCTAGTTGTGGAGAAGTGAACCCTCAGAATCCCCAGCAGTTTTGCATGAAATCCTGTCATTTCAAACCCGTACTCATAATCAGCTGCAAATACTCACCTGAACAAGGAAGACAAGGAAAAATACCAGAGTGACATAAAATACTAGGATATGTCCAGTAGTTCGTGTACCACCACTTGTAGCAGCTTGATACATGAAATACCACAGTTCCAAACTTGAAGCTTCATATACAGCAAACAGTGCATCAGCTGTGCATCAATGTAATGTGTACATAATAATAGATGTGATATGCAAGGTACTACATTAACACATAATGGTATAGCGTCAGTTACATTGTTGATAACATTGCCAGGCACCCAGCTGCAATGTAGCAGTGAATCTAGCACTAGAGTGAAACTTAAGCATGTGCTACCATATAATATATTATGTAAAAAATTTGCTGGATAAAAATTTCGCCAATAATTAAGCCCAGCCAGTTTGTATTGCAGAAATATTCAGTGAAATAAGTTTTCACCAATGTGTTAAAGGTCACCACATCCTCTATATTATAATAACAAATATAAATAAATTGAAGGATGAAGTAGGGATGACAGGGTCAAAAGTATACAAACTAGATTAGGGATAATCACATCCACTATACATCCCTACGCTTGCTTTTTGAGTAATTAACTAACCAGGCAGTAATGCAACGATCAAAGCTGATTATCCCCCACCCCTATGAGCATAGTGAATTTCTTCCACATGCATATACTTCAAATTAAGGATAGCACCAATGGTTCACCATCAACAGCTAGGAGCATGATAATTGAGAAAAGCAAGCGTAAGGGATGTATAGTGGATGTGATTATCCCTAATCTTGTTCGTGTACTCTTTGACCCTGTCATCCCTACTTCATCCTTCAATTTATTTAATTATTTTTTATACTTGTTTTGTTCCTTTTTTTATTGCCCTCTGGGCAATTCATGTCTTTCAATACTATAGCTACCTGGCATGGTTTGTATACGCATGTAATATTAACCTTCGATTTCAGGTTACAAGACCATTGGAAGACTGAGTGCATGGTAATCCAAAAGTTTGTCTATACATGTTTAACATGCTGACCAGACACATCCAGACACCAGGCTAGCATTGTGCACAATGGACAGTGGACACTTGTGTCAAAGAAACGTGCATATGCTTGCTATTAAATATATTAACTAGAGCTCTGTAGAGCACATACCCCGCGCGCACATTGTGCAATCTATAGAAATTATTGCTTTTGTGTGAACTTCAGAAAGTTAGTGGAAATGCTTGTATGTGGCTACCAGAGGTCCCGGTGACAAAAGCACTCTCTCTGCACCAGATCTAGACAACTAGGAGATATGAACTGATACTTCCAATATTTTGTTGTAATAGTATAGCCATAGGGCCGCAGATTTCAGCTCCGTCAGCGGATGCGGATGGACTATAGATTTCACAAGCATTATTAATTTCGACGATCTTTACCAGTCATATTCTTAGCTACTTAGTTATGCGCATGAGCAGAAAACACAATGGGCATGCATTATGCATTGAGTAGGCACTGTCGATAGGCGTGGCTACGTTAGCCAACAAAAAGGCACTATTTGTGACACCCGTGGACCGTGTCCATCGATTTGACGCACACTGAAGCTAGTTTTTTGCCGAATTCGATCGATTCGTTGTGCTTACCAGTCGCTTAGATGCCTGTATCTCGAGATATGGCGATTTTTGTGCTCACGACGACAACAACGACGACAACGACGACAATGACACAACCGATTACTTTACCCCTTGGGCATGCGCGCGGGGTAATTACTAGAGACGATGTTTTAACATCAATGGGGCGAGCTCCACAAATCCCACACAAGTACAAATGATTTGGTATACAGATCGGAATTAATTTTATGATTGACTCGAGGGAGTGGAAACTATGGTTAGAACGTATCTCTAGCTACTCATAGTTCAGCGATGATCATTTTGCAAGCAACAGTCACTTGTTCTTGATCTTTTTAGAGCCTTGAATTTGGAGTCTCACATGGAGCATCTGCACTCAAAATGTTTCGCTCTGCCTGCCTAGAACGACACTGTAGCCTTGCCCCTCTTACTCTGTCTCTGCAGCTCTCCTTTTGTAATTTCTGATATCTGTTCCTGCATTTATCAGTCTTTCTTCCTTTTTAGCCGCTCGATGTCACAGAGCTTGCCCTCTTTCCCTACGTTGAAGTATTTGCTCCCTCTCGCACCAGGGTACCTGCTCACACTTGGCTCGTGTCCCCTACGTCGTATGCGCATGCACGCAACGGAAGAAATATTGCGTATCGTTGAAATAGAAGACAGGTATATACGGAATGACAGACGGCAGATATATAATATTATATACATAATTATATATAATATACTAGGGAAATGCACGGCATTGTGGGGCGAGCCCGAGTGACAGTGATCGTGCACAGTGATTTATGTTGCGCCACGCCCACTATAAACTATAAGCTGCAGGATGCACACATGTAGAATGGCCTCTTTCTGTTCTGCCGACTGTGTGGCTGTCTCTTACTCTTGGCCGCTGTTGAGCTGAGGCTCCGATTGACAACGAACTCTGTTTCGCTCTTGCCTCCTATCCTCTGAAGCCTCAGTTCTGAGCTTTTCGCTGGTGTATGCTTTGTTCTAGCGTTCATAGCAATGGCCTAGCGCATAGGCCATAGCACACATGAATGTAAATTTGCAAGTCGTTGAATTAGAGCAGCATATATACGGAATGATGGATGTTGGGCGGGGCGTATTAAACTAAGGACCGACGTACCATATATAATATTATATTATATATATATATATACATATCTCATTCATGCAGTTCATACCCGTTTATGTGGGGTGAGCCTGAGCAATAATATTATAATATTATATATAAACGGAAAATCTTGATTGACATCACTTGTGTGGGGCTCGCTTCGGCTCGCCCCAATTACCCCGCGCGCGTGCGCAAGGGGTAAAGTAATCGGTCGTGTCGTTGTCGTTGTGAGCACAAAAATCGCCATATCTCGAGATGTAGGTACCTAAGTGACTTGTAAGCACAACGAATCAATCGAATCCGGCAAAAAACTGGCATCAGTGTGCATCAAATCAATGGACACGGTCAACGGGCATCACAAATAGTGCCTTTTTGTTGGCTAATGTAGCCACGCCTATCGACAGTGCCCACTCAATGCATAATGCATGTCCATTGTGTTTTCTGCTCATGTGCACAACTAAGTAGCCAAGAATATGACTGGTAAAGATCGTCAAAATCAATAATGCTCGTGAAATCTATGACGGAGCTGAAATCTGCAGCCTTATGGACCCAAATCATAATGTAAGATGGCTATACTATTACAATAAAATATTGGAAGTATCAGTTCATATCTCCTAGTAGTCTAGATCTGGTGCAGCATTTCCACTAATTTTCTGAATAATGAAGTTCACAAAATTATAGCCATGCACACAAAAGCATGCAACTCCATAGATTGCGCAATGTGCGTGCGGGGTATGTGCTCTACAGAGCTCTAGTTATTCAATGATTGTCCTTCACTTGTATAATATACAATGATACATACTAAATTTTATAGATTGAAATTTCATCATAGAGTCGGTAGACTCTATAAGTAGGGATGGCACGGATATGCCATATATGTAATACATTACAAATACCCAAATATCTCAAAATAGGTAACTTTATGAAATTTCTAAGTGTGAAAATCAGAATCTCCAGCAAATTATCTATCTAATAAGACCAAGATCATCCATCAACTCAATTGTATATGCCAGAACCAGATGTTCAAAAAATGGCCATTTGTCAATCTTTCTTTCTTTCTAGTTTCCAGGGCTAGCTCAAGATTGCCTTGACCTCTCATCTTTGTTTGAGTATAAATCCATTCCATTTAGTAGCGCGCAGTGCAGTGGCACGCTAATTTCGCGTTATCTTGACATTTACTTAATAGTGGGTGTGTACGGCGCATTGACAATACTGGGCGTGTCTGATACGCCATTTTGTGATATAATGCGCATGCTCAGAATGTGTTGCCATGGTGAAATCATGTGACAGCTTCCTCGCCCTCGGCGATTCCCTAGCGCTTGTGCTCTTCTGGATCGATCGATCGTGGATATGAAACGCAAGGCTCGAGGAACGGTAAGGCGCTAGTGCGTGCAGTGCTAGTGCTCCGCTGGATAGATCATGGATGGCATGGAGCCTGCGCAAGGCTCGAGGAGCGGTAAGGTCACGGTACAGATCAGCTGCTGCCAACAATAAAACTTAGAACTTGGTTTTCTCCCTAAACGGAAGAGTCTCGTAGCTACTTTGGCCGCCTAAAGTTGCCTTCTTTGTCAGTCTGCTTCATCGCATAGGCATAGGCCCAGGTGTGGCTACAAATTTTGAGCAGATATGATCTCAGTCAGCACTTCCCATCTTCTACACTCAGGAATATTGACAGCAAACCGTAATAATAGTGAATTGTACTGAGAGCAATAAAAAAAGAACAGAAACAAGTATAAAAACAATTGAATAAAATTGAAGGATGAAGTAGGGATGGCAGGATCAAAAACTACATAAACAAGATTTGTAGGGATAATCACATCCACTATACATCCCTACACTTGCTTTTTGAGGGGTGCAAAAACAGTAATATCTTCCACACGCAAGTCAAAAGTGCTTAATGGTTAGGTGCATGATAATCGAGAAAAGCAAGCGTAGTGATGTATAGTGGATGTGATTATCCCTACAAATCTTGTTTATGTACTTTTTGATCCTGCCATCCCTACTTCATCCTTCAATTTTATTCAAT
This sequence comes from Cliona cf. orientalis, assembly GCA_963930775.1. Lineage (NCBI taxonomy): Eukaryota > Metazoa > Porifera > Demospongiae > Clionaida > Clionaidae > Cliona > Cliona cf. orientalis. The sequence goes on along the minus strand of OZ005700.1, from coordinate 5,726,265 downwards.
TGTTTTTATACTTGTGGAGGTATCAGTGTAATGGCTTCTGCCAAGTGCTTTGTTGTTTTAGCTATGCTAAAATCGGGTATTGCAGCAGCCAGTGAGCGCAGGCCTTGCCTCCTGAAACATTGGCTCAGTGGCTAGAGCTCAACACACAACCTGCAAAGCCTGGTACCCTGAATACCATACTCAAGAGCTTCATCCCATGGCATTGCTGTACCACTGGGAAGATGAGATTGTAGCCTCCGCCCCTCATCAACTCATTCCTGAAGATAGCTGGCTCAGTGACAAAATTGAAAGAAGGCTGTTTTGGGCCACGTAGCGGTGAGTACCTTCTGATTAGGAAGCGATGTTTAGTTATCACTGAGTGCTCATAGTCTGGTTCAGCGATTGATCGAGCACGTGCTAGTGCTAGCCTGTTGGCGCTCACGCTATGCTCTATGCGCCGGCACGCGCCACTAGCACTGACATCATCTGTCACATGACTTCACTATGGCAACACTATACAAGCATGCGCATTATATGACAGAATTGAAATGACGTATCGGAGATGACCGATAGTGTGAAATGTGCTGCATAAACCCACCATTTATCAACCGTCATGGTAACACAAAAATAGCGTGCCATAGATGTACGCTTAGCAAAATGGAGTGGATTTATACTTGAACTAAGGTGAGAAGTCAAGCCAGTCTTGCTGGAAGAGATGAAAGAAGGATTGACAATTTGCACTTGTTTCCAACAGACAAAAAGAGCTGGTTAAGGCATACCTGATTGTTTCCATGGACGTTTTGGGGCTTGATAGATAGGTGTTCTGGTGTAGATCACAAATACCGTAGGACAGGTTTTAATTGCGTAGTTTAATTATTGCGTTGTAGTCAAGTCAGGCCAAATTGTGATAGAGGACCCCGTACCGTACTGTAGTATACGTGCACGTTTATGTTCGCAAATCTATTAATTGCGAAATGTACAAAAACTCGCAATTCGCAATTAATAGATACTCGCAATTAAAACCCGACCTACGGTATGAAAGTTAAAAATCTTAGATATTTATTTGCTTTGAGATATTTGATGTTTTGTAATGTATTACATATATGGCATATCCGGGTCATCCCTACTTATGCGTTAAAGGTCACCACATCCTCTATATAATGACTATAATGCAGGATAAAATATTTATGTATTAAAAATTTCTCCCGGCAAACTTTCTGCATATACACATGTATGGCTTATTTACAGCACATCACTGGTCAAAGGTTTTTTCTCTGCTCCTTGCTGCCCTTCTCTCTTTGCTCATTAATCAAGCCAGCACGTGCTCTGTATACTTCGTTTGAGAATACTGTAGATATGTAAATTTTGTGCTAAGAAACTTTTTCATTGGGTTAATTTTTGTATGAATGACATCTTGCTTCCTTTTGGTTGGAAATGGTCACGTTGAACAAAAATGTTTCACTCTGCCCCCAATCAGGGTTCTCCCCAGCAAGGATCGAAGGCATAGCAGGTGGGCGTGGTTTGGGTGAACACATAAATCAGTTTTGTTACCACAGTAAAGAAATAAGGATACTGAAGGCATGGGGGCCACTATGCTGAAAGGGCCTAGGAAGAACACTGCCAATAACTTAAAATCAGTGTGCATGTGTGCACTTCTATTATGATTCATCTACAAACAAGTATGTTTGATGTCACAATCATGGAATAATGGCTATGCATGAGAATTACTCACAGTATTAAAGCTCACATACACAGAGAAAGTCTCATCTCCCTAGCTATACGTATGTTAATCGTTAGTACAGTGCGCATGCCAGCTGCAGCAGCACGAACTTTGAACCTATTGTCAAATCTACCAGGCTATGACAAAGAACAGACCTCGTCTCTCGCTTCACTCGAGGCTCGGTGGCCTGCTGAGCAGGCCTCTCGAAACGCATGGCGCTTTGCGCCATTCATTCGAGAATGCATCTCTATGGCCACCCTTGTTTGTGCACATGGCACTGCAAATCTGACCAATTGTGGGCCTTCTGAACTTGTAGAAGAGCGCATCTTTCATGCCCTCCAGGTTAGGACACGGACTATACAAGAAAAATGATCATCTGAAAAATATTTTTTGTTGCATATAGTATAAACAAATGTTTTATAATCGTGATAATTTTGGTAGGATTCTTTTTGCATCAGCCTCATATTATATAATTACCAGGACTCCTGATACTATGTGCAGAGTGTCCTACCAACTCCTTCTTGTATAAACCATATAGCGGCACCTTTGGTGAGCATTAAATTTGGTGAAATGGCTCTCCATTGGTACTGGAGAAGTTTAAATTTGGCAATCTGAATGTAAGTTAAGTTGGCAAGTTTTTGATCTGGAGATTTATACCAAGTTCATCAAATCACTATAATATTATTGAAAGAGTTTCCCACTACACGGTATGTACATGTATACACACTTGGATATCACCACAGGGAATGGTGAGTACCTACCTATACTTCTGAACTGTCCGAGATAAACTCTATCACGATAATCGATATTTAGTGGACTAGCTGCTTCAATAGAGTTGTTACAGGCCATTTTGCTATCCCCGAAGCACATTGCTTCACGACTGGAAGCAAGTCTGTTGCAGTGTGTCAATGGGATGCTTGTCCTGAAATAACAGATTAATTATGCATTACTATTGTATTATACTACAGCCCAATAGCAATACAGTTCAGGCATAATATATACCATAGAATCCCACAATTTCGCCCCCACTTTATGCATGTTAGCATTGGGCAAAAGTGGGGAGGGGGCTTATTCGCGGGATCCTTACATTTCCGTGCGATGACCATTACCGACTGTCGAATGCCACGTGGGCGCATGATCTCTGTACTTTCTCTGGCTGTTTGATAGGCAAAACTCAAGAAAAACGATAAAGTAAGGCATAATATTATGACACAAATAGCTAATTTGCTAGCTGTAGCTACTGTTTTTATTGGCCTATGGACTCTAAATATCACATTTTGCTGTGGGAGGGGGGGCTTATACGCGAGACAAAACTACCTACGCAGGAACTTGAGCTAAAAATGCAGGGGGGCTTATGCGCGCAGGGGGGGGGTATAATTGCGGGATTCTACGGTATTATTTATGGCAGGATTTTTAATTTTAAAGCATGAATCAATTCAATAATTGAGAAGCTTAAGCTTAACACCAGATTTTCCTACATGTATACCGTAGGATTGGTATGTTATGCGGCATTTTTAATTATGCAATTATGCGAATTTTATCGAAATCGCACAATTAAAGATCGCAAAATAAATACGCGCATTACATACATTGTGCAGTAGGGCGGCCGGCCGAGGCACGCGCCGCGTACACGTGGTCATATTGCACGTGCGATCGATCTGCTAGTAAGCACTCAGTCTGTTTGGCCGAACGGTATGACAATATTGGTTCAAGGATTTAGAGATACTGATAGAGAGAATAAGACTAGCTATTTATAGAAAGCAATGAGCACCAAATCAGGGCTAGTCTAGAATAGGCAAAGCAATAATTAGTAATCAATAATTGTTCTCATGTCCATGAACTATTATTATGTCTTGTACTCCTGTTACATTTGCCCCACTGTTGAAGAATCACGACCCGTGATTAAGGTATTAGTTCGTCATAGTCGTAGACTGCATCCTCATATCTGTTGGGAGGTCGTCTGTTCCTCCTAGGTCGTTATGAGTTGCCATCATCTATTTCTTGGTTGGGAATGACTCCTATCTCTGGTTCTCGAGTTTCAGTGTTCTGTGACCCTGTCGTTGGTTCTTCTAGGAGTGGTTGTGCTTCTGGCGTTGTGGCGGATGCTTCAACAGTTTCTTTTGGTGTGTAGCAGGGTTTCAGCCGGTTGTGGTGGACTGTCAAGACTTTACGCCCTCTTTCCAACTGGATGACGTAGTCTATATTGTGGATATTCCGTTTCACAACATACGGTCCTGTCCAATTTGGGAGAGAGTCCACGTGGTGTGCTCGGGTTAAGTAGCCACACTCGATCTCCTTGGTTGTATGGACTTCCCCAAGCCTTTCGATCATATTCATCAGCTTGTCGCTTTTGCGCGAGCTGCAACTTCCTCCTGGCAATCTGAAATGAGATATCCAGTTTCTGTTGAAGTTGTTTCGTATATTCACCATATGTGGTAACTGATTGATCATGATCTGGTGGAGGATCGAAACATAAATCCACTGGTAATCTCGCTTCTCTTCCATAGAGTAAGGAGAATGGAGTAGCTCCAGTTGATTCGTTAATGCTTGTTCGATAAGCAAGCAACACTTGATGCAAGTAGAGATCCCATTCCTTTTGATTGTTGCCGGCAATTGTTGCTAACATGTTCCCCAGTGTCCTGTTGAACCTTTCAACCTGGCCATCACATTGTGGATGGTATGCTGTTGTTCTCAGTTTCTCGATTTTGAGTAGCTTGCAAATTTCAGAAATCACCTTACATTCAAAGTTTTTTCCTTGATCTGTCAAGAGAGCCTGGGGTACACCATGGCGACCAATCAGTTCTTCCAAGCAACGAGCAATTGTTTTAGCCTCCTGATCCAGGATAGCCCAACATTCCGGCCATTTAGAAAAATAGTCAGCAGCCACGAGGATACACTTGTTTCCCCAATCAGTAACTGGTAATGGGCCACAGACATCCATCGCAATCATCTCGAATGGTTTTCCAATCGGCATACTGGTCAGTGGGGCTATTGGTAGTCACTTGGGACCTTTTCTCCGTGAGCACTCTTCACATTGTCTTACATGTCTTTTCACATCATCCAGCCACCCTGGCCAATAATATCTCCGTTGCACTTTGGCAGCCGTTTTTGCCACACCCAAGTGCCCACCAGACGGGCAGTTGTGAAGTTGGTGCAGTACTTCATTCCTGTGGATAGCTGGCAACACAATTTGCATCTCTGATTGCGATTGGTTGGTAGGTTTCCATCGACAAACCAGCAAATTGTCAGTAACTTGGAGTCTATCCCACTGATTCAATAGGCACTTCATTTCCTTGTTAATGCATGTTCTATCCACTTTATCAAGGTTTGCTTTGTGCCGTTTCCATCCAATGAGCTGTGAAATGTTTGGGTCTTCTTGCTGTGCTTCAGCTAAATTAACAGCAGCATTAAGAAATGTGGAGGAGACCACAGACACCTGATCACAGTGAATCCTGGACATCGCATCAGCATTTTGGTGGTGTTTGCCTGCCCTATATTCAACATCAAAGTCGTACTCTTGTAGAGTCATCACCCATCTAGCAAATTTTGGTGCAGGGTCCTTGATTGTTTTTAGCCATTTCACAAAGGTTGATGGTCTGTAATGAGGATAAACCTGAGACCCAAGAGATACTGTCTGAATTGCTTGACAGACCAAACCATGGCTAGGGCCTCTTTTTCTGTAGTGGAACCTTTTCTCTCTGTTTTAGAGAGCTGGCGGCTGGCATAGGCTATTACACGTTCTGCTCCATCCTGCTCCTGCGACAGTACAGCACCTATTCCATAGTCAGAGGCATCTGTGTATAGACGGAATGGGAGTTCAAAGTTTGGGAAGGCTAACACCGGTGCCTGCACAAATCTCCGTTTGAGTTCTTCGAAGGCCTTTTGACACTCAGGGGTCCATCTGAATGGAGAAGACTTCTGTGTAAGGCGATGTAATGGTGATGCAATTTCTGCAAATCGTGGGATGAAGCGCCTATAAGACGTAAACCCAATGAACTGCTTGACCTCCTGGGCATTCGTGGGGGGTGGATATTTTTCAATTGCTTCTGTCTTGTTTGGATCAGTCGCAATTCCATTCTTTGATACTCTATGCCCAAGGTAAGCAATTTCATCTCTGAGAAGGAAGCACTTGGAAGGCTTTGGCTTCAGACTTGCCTGTTGAAGTCTTGAGAACACTTCAGTAAGGTGAGCAAGGTGATCTCCAAATGTGTGCGAAAAGATCACAATATCATCCAGGTAAACTAAGCACGAGTTACCAATGAGGCCGGCTAGAACAAACTCCATGAGTCGTTCAAAAGTTGCTGGTGCATTACAGAGGCCAAACGGCAGCACATGAAATTCGAACAGGCCTCGATGGCTTGTGAATGCTGTTTTGTGTCGATCGTCAGGGTGAACTCCCACTTGCCAATTATGAATATCCTGATGATAAGTCGATGGTAGAAAAGTAACTCGATCCAGCAAGAGCCTCTAGTGTGTCAGCGATTCGGGGTAAAGAATACGCATCCTTGATTGTGACTGCGTTCAACTTCCTGTAGTCTACACAAAGTCTGATCCCTCCATCTTTTTTTGGCACTACCACAATCGGAGAAGACCATGGGCTCTTGCTGGGCTGGATAATGCCATTCTCCAGCATGGAATCAATTTGCTTATTGATCTCTTTACGCAAGACATGAGGAACTTTCCTTGGAGCTTGCCTTATAGGGTGTGCTGCACCTGTATCTATTTGGTGCTCGATCAGAGTCGTTTTTCTGTAGTCAATTGGTGATTGGGAAAAAACGCTCTCAAAATCTCCAAGCAGATTCAACAATTCTCGTCTTTGATCCTCATTCAAGGATGGGGAATTGGCAAGCTTCTCCTTTCAGGATTTGGATTCTGTAGATACCATATGCACGTTACATCATCTTGGCAATGCATACGAATATGCTCAACTGGGGAAAATGTACCAATGTGCATACCTTTGTAAAGTTTAACATCCTGGTTGGATAGATTCAGCAACCTCACTGGTGCATGCAGCTCCAGACGATACTGCTAACACCCGATGCCAAGCAAATTGCAGTTGCTAAAATAGTTCTTAAAGAGAACACCGTTGTTCCTGCTAACCATGAAGTAGTCTTTCCAGCGAAGATTGATCTAGAGACAAGTCCAGGAGATTACGAGGGGATCATTGAACCCAGTACAAGCTTCATTCAGAAAACCAGCTTGCTTGTGGGCCAGGTGGTGAAAGGTCCTCCGAACCTCTCCTTGGCAAAGTCAATCCTGGCAGAGTACCTCAACGGCAATTCAGAGTTTCGCAATCGCAGACAGCTCTCTCCAAGGTCAACATTCGCTCCCAAAGGTCTAAGAAAATCCATTCCAAGAATTCCATCTCCAGTTAAATCGTTCGCAATGTAGAATTTGTGGGTTATTAACTCTGATGCCACCTTGACTTGTGCTTCTATGGTGCCCAAAACCTGAATGGGTAGTCCATTAGCAGTAACTACCGAAAGGGTAGTTCCTTGGAAGGGAAGATTACGGAGAGCAGAGCTACACTGCAACAAGGACCTGTTGATCAAGGAGATGGCAGATCCAGTGTCGACCAAGCAGGCTACCATTTCTCCTTCAACCAGCAAGTCAACAAAAACACCAGAATACAAGTCATGCTCTGTGGTACTGCTAGATACAGTTGCTCCACGGGTAGCTCCATTGCCCCCTCCAGTCTGTGTGCGCAACCACGTAGGGCATTCTTGCTGATTGTGTCCTCGTCCACCGCATCCAGAACATATCTCAGATTTGTTGGGACATCTGGCCCTGATATGCCCTGGGTTGCCACAGCCCCAGCATATAAGTGGCTGTTTAACATTACTCTGCCCTTCCGATGGGGAGGGCGTGGCTGCCTGTACTGTGCTGGGGTTACTTATCTGCGCTATCCGTAGGCAACTGGTTAGAAGGTAGGTAGTCTTTCAGCACTTCTTGGACACCTCTCCGAACTTCTTGTTGAAAATCAAAGACCTCAGTGATGTTATTAATCATTATTGGCTTCGGAGGCTGTGTCGACTCCTTCAAACTCCGTTGGGCTGCTTTAGCTGATTTGAGTTGTTTCGCAAGCTTTAGTGCTGCCTTGACGTCTTTTGGGGCTTCTTGCAAAAGCCGTTCCTGAATATATTCATCACGTAGACCTTCAATAAACTGATCACGTACAACCTCGAGCCTAGTCTTTGCAGCCAATTCCGGATATGCTTTAGTTGCTAGCCGAGAAAGCTCTTCAGCAAAGTTATCAAAATCTTCTCCATCCTTCTGCCGGCGGCACCGAAGGTTAAAACGCAATTCAAAGGAGCTTGTTGTCGGTGAAAACCGATTCTTTATGGCTGATTTCAGCTGGTCGTAGTCGGCTAACACTGCATCCGTTAGCGCGAGCGAATCCACAGCCTTGAACGCACCATCATCCAGTGCTGCAAGGAGGACATCACACTTCGCTGCATCGGCTACTTTAGCAGCCCTGCAGTAGGATTCAAACCTACTTATCCACAAATCAAAATCTTCCGATACCGTGTAATGTTTAGGCATCCAGATACTCGTCGTAGAGGACATCTTGAAGTTCTGATCCCGCACAGCAGGATCCCAGCCACCGCTGCCACCAATGTAACAACATTGGTTCAAGGATTTAGAGATACTGATAGAGAGAATAAGACTAGCTATTTATAAAAAGCAATGAGCACCAAATCAGGGCTAGTCTAGAATAGGCGAAGCAATAATTAGTAATCAATAATTGTTCTCATGTCCATGAACTATTGTTATGTCTTGTACTCCTGTTACAGTTAAGTCTGGAAAGAGCCAGAGGGAAGTACGCTACTGATGTTTACGGACTACTGGTGAGTATTTTCAGCGTTAATCACCTCTAAGGGCTGATAGCTCTTTCCTCTACTAGAGCAGGTAGTCTCGTGCCCAGACAACCACCCTCGAGGATGGAGTCTGGCTCATGGTATTATCGCATAAATAAAAATAGCACAATACTTAACTAGAAAATCGCATAAATTTAACCTCGCATAACATACCAATCCTACGGTAGGTCAATAATCAACACATGCATGTACTTACATATTTGTCTTGGAATGCAAACAAGTCTGAGGAAGTCCACCAATCCACTGCACACCAAACAGGGCATAAATGTAGACAAAGAAAAGGTAGAATAGAGTAACAAAAACGAGTTGCTTCCACCTATAGAGGATGTTAAGTTGTGATTGTAATAATAATATATTATGCATTTTGAGCTCATGCGTCATATTATTATTATATTACATACCATATGGCGGGTAACGTGGGGTGCTATTTTTTGTTATTTTCATGGTTGACTTGGCAGTCACGAAATTATTCCATCCACGAAAATTAATACCTAGGTTATGCGAGTCCATGATGATGGGCGCAGCCACAAACATCGTAGCAGTGCGGCCAACACTTTCCAGTGTTAGCAAGCAACAGTACAGTAGCCACTGTCATCCAGCTGATAGCATCTTCGACACTAATAATATTATTCTTCTATCTCATGTTATTTGTCCCAAGTCTCTGTAGGTGTGCATGGCTTAGTAACAAAGAAGATCGTGAGCAAGATCAGCACGTGAATCTATTACACTTGTGCAGTGCCACGCCCCTGTATTATTGCTATCACGAAATTTAAAGCCATAAAAATTCATTTTGAGGGCCTTTTCGGACTTTCCACGAAAATTAGCACCCATGAAAATTACCCGCCATTTGGTATAATAATATAGTATATCAATCAATTTGATTATGATCAAAAGTGTCCGAATCAGATGTTGAGGTCACTTACCTTATTTGCGTCAGCACATATTATGTCATGTTACCTTAGGGGGACTATTTTTTGCAGGTACTAACGTTTGCTACTGCAGATTGAGATATTTTGCCAGTAAAATATTTCGCTTGTTAAATTTTCACGCAGTCTGATTTTTGTTGCATGCACAAATGTATGTAATACATCATTGTATTAACTAATACGCAAAAAATATTTTGTATACCGCATAGCGGGAAACTTTGGTGAGGTTTTAATTTGGCGATTTGGCGAATTTTGAAGAAAATCGCCAAAATAAAACTCACCAATATTTAAATAACCATATTTTATGATGTAATGACTACGTGTGCGCATGCGCATGTGAACGAGAGCAGTGCGAATTCAGCAAAATTAGATTGATTGCTCGCAACCTAAAACAGAATCGGTTGTTAGGAATCAATGTCGCTGCTCAAGTTCTTTCAGGTTAAACATCCGACGCTACCTTCGTCATCAACATGTGCCTCGAACACAACTCAGGATCTGACATGTCTCCATTTTCGACAGCTGCTAGCCTCGAACCCAGCTGCTAGCGGCTAGGTCGGCAATGGAGTGGCCGGCCGGCCAGCAGCTGATCCATGCATTACGTCACTTGTTTAGCGCGTCATGCGCTTGCGCTCACAATTTATCAAGTCGCCAAATTTAAAATTCGCCAATATCTATAAGGGAGTGATTCGCCAAATTTAATGCTCGCCAAATTTACCCGCTATACGGTATTTACTTTTCGTCGGGAAAGATCGTCAACGAAAATTTTTTGACGACGAAAATTTCCCAATCTACAGTATTTCTGTGGATTGGTCCAAAAACTAGAGCATTAGATATTTTGTCAACCCTGTACTACTTTCGCATACAAATCGCAAATTTTAGCACTCAAATTGTGATTCAGCCAAAATCATAGAAATATGGATCTGTACATAATTGTCCCCCTAAGGTATACAATCATGTGATGATAATTATTATCAAGAGCTATTAATTTACTCTTGTTATTATTGTTTGTCATTGTTTTCTGTTTCTGTTAATTTTCCTGGTTTTGAACTAAAGGAGCATCATGCCAATTCCAGGAAAATTATTTGATACTGATCGATCTACCAGAAGATGATGAGACTTTGATCGCTGAACAAGCTACGTACCTTGGATAAACAGGATTGTCTAGTAGCTGCATTTACTGTGCACATCATGATGCTAGCTGACTCCACTATTACATGTATGTACCTCTACAAGAAGAGTTAGTTTGTCTTGCCGCCATACATGTAGGTGAAGCTATCTATATTGAAGAACAACAAAATGTAGCAATTGTCTTGGTTCCAGACAATTCTGGAGACAGCGTACATCTGTTCATTGTGTGCAAAGTCTGTCAAAAAAACCCATGCAAGTAGTATTAGAACGCATGCACATTGCAAACTATATGTCACTATCAAGGTTGAGAATTGGTACATTGTATCAGACTCTGTCAAGCCTGTCTTTGTGATTGAATGTAGACTGTGCACTATATTGACAACCATTTTATCACATGCACCATTATCATAGCTACTGGGGATATGGTAAACTTATAATAATTAAGACACATACTTGATATTTTTGAGAAGGCCTTGAAATGCCTCAGAAGGAATCCTTAGATGGACAAACAACTTCATTGCTGTCCCAGTGGCAAGGCTACGCACAATAAAAGGCAAGTATAAGTACCACCGGTTTGGGTCTGTTCCATTTTGGATGACATAGTAGTATGTCCTATAGATCTGTGGATGACATTAAGTATACATGTACAAATTAAAGCATAATGCAGTAGCTATACATAGACCATATTTCTTCTAATAATTCAGCATAAAAATAATACTTTTGTTTAAACTTCGCCAAATTTTTTGGAGGTTACCGTACTATCCCGGGCAAGTGCCCACTCCCGGGTAAGTGTCCATGTAGCACGTTGTTTTTAAGCGCCCATGGATGCTTGCCTGGAACACTATGGTAATATTCAACATTCCATCAATGTGCGCATTCTATTCCCATTTATAGCATATATGTATGACGACCTTTGCCGAAAATTAGAGAGATACCATACTTAATCTAATACTATGTATGGAAAAAAATAATTTATTTTTGAGGGGTGCATAAACAACCAGTAATGTCTCCCACATGCAAGTCAAGAGCACTGAATAAACAAGTTAGGTACATGACAAATAAGAAAAGCAAGCATAGGGATGTATAGTGGATGTAATTATCCCCACAAATCTTGTGTTTGTGTACATGTACTTTTTGGCCCTGCCATCCCTACTTCATCCTTCAAATTTTTGTTTTTATATTATTTTATAGGACCCTACCTATTTGAAGTCCTAGATCCACCCCTGAAAATTCATATGAAAACGTGGTATGTACTCTCAAGGGGGGAAATGACAAACGTACTGTACATAAGTTTGTTACGGGATAGTGTTCTGCCCACGCATGGTCAAAGTTCACATAAATAATAAATGAGACAGTTTTTGTCCTCGTTCTTTGCACAGTCAAGGCATAGGTAAGTAGCTCTCCTGATGCCTGCCCCATGGTCCACAAAAACGAAAAGCACATCTGCCACTGTCTGTCTGCAAGCGCAGGTAAGTAGTGTAATTTTCTGCGTCAGTTTTTGCCAAGGTAAACAGCCTCTATGTAATGACATACAAACGAAACAATAGCTTACAAGTCTCTACAGGGCCAAGTATAGCGTTTGAACTCTGTCGAGCTATACGAATAGAAAGCGAACATAAAAACTTACTGCTCAGCTGCCATGTGACTCGCTTAATGGCGGCCCTCCAGGACAAAACCTTGTCTGACGACTCACCATCTTAGAGTTTTCGAAAAAGCGCTATACTTGGCCCTGCTCCGATCGATGGACTATCATGAACGACAGCGAAGTCAGTTCGTTCGAGCGTCTGGTCTTCAAAAGTTGACGCAGAAATTTGGACTTTGTTTACATCTGGAAATGATCGCCGTTCGTTCGCGTTTCCGACTAAACCGCATTAAAATATACGTGAACTGTGTCCGTGCGCAATCATTTATAAATTGTGCGTCGAATACTACGTAACCTTAAAGGAAATGTGTCATTGTATAAGCTTATTTTTTTCGGATGGTGGTCCCCACCTATTAATCAAGAATGTGAGCAATGGGGTTTGTGACGTTGCAATCGCCACTTGCCCGTGGCTGGTCAAGCACTGCACCTGCGATTGGGGCAAATTGACTTCAGAAGGATACTGAAGTAAGCAGAAAGGTCAACTAACTTCACTTTTCGATGTCTATCCTTCATTTTTTGGGCTTAGCTGCCATCACAATGGAAACATGCTTTGCAGTACCTCAGGGAAGTCAAGCTCTTAGATAATAAGTGCACAATCCTTGGTGTTCACATTGAGCTATGTTTGTCAACCTTAGTTTGGCCACTCCCAACTGGGCACGAGCTGGCGCCCACAGCCACACAAATGACTACCATAGCTTGTGGTGCATAGTGACATGCATAATTATTACGTAACTCCATCAATCCTGCATACATCTAGCTCCAGCAGTGTGTAAGCTAGTGTCTATGGACAACTTTTACTTACACACTATTGTACTAGGCCAGTTGTAAGCATGAACGGAAAGCACATGACCTGCCAGAGTCGATAAGCGTGGGTAATACAAATACAGTATTTGTAATGCTCATTTGCTTTACGAAGCATACTAAAGACAGTTTTTTTGCTGATTTTTGACTGATTTGTTAGCCACTCATGATCAGATGCCTAAACATTAACATCCAGCTATTTTTCTACAATCGCAGACAATCCCAATCACTTTACCCATGTGTGTGGGGTAATGAAACCATTCTAAGGCATACATGAGCATACATTGTACGTACACTGATTAAGTAGCGTAGGAAAGTCTATGTGTACTCACCCCCACACCAACAGAGTACCACAGAGACAGTGTGATCAGTGATAGCAAGAGTAGTCTCAGCAGACTAGTATAGCCACTAAGATTCTTCTTTGGTGTTCCATCCGTTTCCAAGTCATTAACCACAGCACTGTCAGTCTGGGTAAGAGAATCAACACTAAATACAATTTTATTGCTGCTCTGGTGCATTTAAAATGATTATAAGTTCATAGGTGGAGCCAATGGAATATCTTCAACAATCGGTTGTGCACGATAGTCATTAAAATTAATGAGCACCTTTGAAGCCCAAGAAACATGTAACCATCCAAAAAAATTTACATGTACCTCTGTTATGATATCAAGTGCACTTGCAGTTTTGTCATATGGCAGCCTTTGAATAGCCACAATTCACTTTTTGGTCTCTCTACGCAGACTTGAATTCTTGTATGATTTACATATGGGCCACACCTTGAGTCCTGGTGCCCTGTATACCTTCATTCCCATGATTTCTTCAAAAAAAACAAACTGTTGAAGGCTAACAGTCTAGTCTACCGCTAAATAGCTTACAATATTACTGATACATGCAAAATTGAACTGTGTAGCCTATTCTATACTTTTCCCGACAAATTACACAGTAAATAATTAATTAATTACTGTTCGAGACTCTGGGAAGCATTAAATTTCATGACTAATTTTTATATGCGCACGCAGAATGGATCGCGTCTACAAATTTGTATGAAACGGAATTTTGACTCATGCCTTAGAATTAAAGATATGGCACTTTGAAATTCTCCATATGAATCTAATCTATGGGGGATTTGGGAGCACTTGGGGAGTTACACCGGCACGCAGAATGGGTCGAAACTAGAAATTTGATGGCGGGAAATTTTATTCACACCTTAAAGTTATGGAAGTTTTCCCATATGTATGTTTAAGAAGCCATGCATTTATTTTGGTTATGAAAAACTTGACCACATGCCCAGTAGCTGCATAATGATTTGTATGGTAAAAGGTCGTCAATATAGTGCGTACACAGCATGCATGCACAGTCCAAGCCACATCAATGCCGGCGCCTCAGTCGCAGAGATGGAATCTGAGACTGACTGTCGACCTTGATACTGACATTTTTCACTTACAGGAGACGAAATAGACAGCTTCTAAACATCAGGCTGGTCACAGCATGGCACATAGCATGCATGCTATATATAGCACAAGGTTAGCTTTATTTATCCACGGGATTACGTCAGCCAAGAGAATGCGTAAAGTTCGGCTAGCGGTACTTTAAGAGAAAGCAGCACTCAGCTTATAATGTATTGGCTGGATATATACTCTACATATATACCAATTTTCAAGTCTCAAAAAGGCTCCACAGAGGCCCTGAATTTTCTGGCAATTATCTCATAGATTACATCATCATTACCTAATAACCGCAGAAAAGTAAATTCCTACTGGGCATGTAACGTAGACGACCCTTTACCGAATATCGTGTATGTAATTATTGCTCTCGGGATGCCTGCTTGCCTCTACTATGCAACACACCTCAATTTTGAGGTGGTTTTTGGAATTCTTTTTTTTACTGAGTGTGTATTAAAAGATTGTGGTCCCCACGTACATGTACATGCAAGCACAAGCTGATGACGTAAATGTGGCCGGGCGCCAGCGAGGCCCTTTGAGGAGAGGGGAAGAGAAAGGGCCTGGTGCGCATGCGTTGTCAATCATCTGGAATTTGGGTGATTATATTTGCCTTGGATATCTTCCACGTATTCTTGTATTTCAATAGAAATATCATACACGATCTTTATAATTACCGAGCACCAACGTCAGTGGCGTAGGAAACAAGGAGGCTCCAGGGGCTGGCACCCCCCCCCCCCTTGTTAGTAGTGTCAGTCCATGTTTTCAGATTAGCAAAACCCTTGGGAAGTTCTCTCAGCCCAATATTGTTGTAATACAGATTTCTTACCTGGCCTGACTATGAGTAAAATGTGCCTCAATAGCTGCCAAATGTACTCTACTTGACCTACAGTTCGTTTCTTCATCGCCTCGATCGTGCAAAAATGGGTGTGGTTTGACACAAAGTAGGCGTGGTCACGAAAACTTGCGCGCACTTCGTGCACAATTATTTATTCAGCCCTCCAACCTTCAGTATCTTCCTACACCTATGCACATGGCTTGTTGGTGCAATGTAACAGCGTAGAATACAAATAGATTCCGGTAGCACTGACTGTATGTACCTAGTCTCGCGGAGCCAGACCCTTACGCGCGGGGAGAGGGTCTGGTGACTTGCTATACACGGAGTTGTTCCGGCGCCCTGTACAGAGCAGCACCAATCAGATTGCAGCTTCACTGCATTACCATAGTCACGCGCCTCCACAATATCGCGCATTGTCATTTAAACATCGAGCGCCCTTTGCAATATACATGTAGGCAAGCGCGCGCTGCGCAATAGAAACCTAACGTGATGTCACGTACAGAGTGGCACCAATCAGATTGCAGCTTCACTGCGTTACCATAGTCACGTGCCTCCACAATATCGCGCATTGTCATTAAACATCGCGCGCCCTTTGAAATGATAGGCAAGCGCGCACCGCGCAACAGAAACTTAACGTGACGTCACATAAAATGGCCAATTATTGCATTCCAGGAGAACAACTCCATGTATAGCAGGTCACCAGTCCCTCTCCCCCCGTGTAAGGGTCTGGCTCCACAAGACTAGTATATACCAGGCTCTTTCTCCTCCCCCTCCTCCACACACATACAGGTACAGTACATGTACATGTATAAACAAATGCATGCGCATACCTTCTCACACTGACAGAGTCTGTACTGAAATCGAACATATGTCTGAACTGCATAGATAATTGCCAAAAGTGAGTCCAGAATTGTGATAACGATTAGCTGAATCAAGACACTGTCACAACAATCCCTCTCTTCAGATTTACACTGGTGTACGTCACAACGATTCAAAGGAGCAGAAAAAACAAGAGAAATTAGATTCAGAACTGCGCATACACGAAATAGTCTTCTTATTATTTTATTTTCAACAAGAAAATGGCATCCATAACAACTTCCCCGACCGGATTGCTGTTCTACTACTTCTTCCTCTACTTCGTCTACTTTTAGCACTCCTTGCTGCCCTTCACCCTCTCCATTTTCCGGGAAGATGGATGTTTGACGGTCAAACGTGACCGATCCTCGTCTACCACGTCTAGGACTAGGTGTCCTGCTACCTTTGCTAGCGTATACTGGCCTTCTGGTGGCATGGGACTGGTATCCTCGAGAGGCCATACCGGTACTTGCCACGGTTTAATACTTTATCGCGATTTTTTTGTGTCGTCGCGTGCGCGTAGAGCTAATAATGTTCGCGGTTTTTTTTTCATGCACATGGATAAAATGGCTTCCTCCAGCGTGTCACAGGAGCATATTGGTACTCGGGCCCTCCTTGCAGTGTCTACAGTAATTTCAACTCCTATACAGAGTTCTGGTCACCAGACTGCGCAGCAGACTAACACACCCAGGTATATGACGTTGTATAACATGTATAATAATATTATATAATTTAAACTGTCAAGTATCTCAGTCCATCATGTTCCATTGACCATATAACTATTCTCAGAACGAGCTTATAATTATTATGGTGAGGTTATGGCGTTGAAAGTCTTATTTCTGATATATAGTTTAATACTTATAGCTGAAGTGCTGTGTTGTTGCCATCGAGGGCGCATTAATTAGAATACACACTGAAGTGTACCGTTATTAGACCACGTGACCAAACGGGACTTTTCCTTGCCATTGACCATGCGAGTCAAGTCAGTACAGAAACTATTGCAGGCATAGGTTCTACAAATGTTTTGATTGACAGACACTGGCGATAGAGTTAAGGCCATGCAAAGTTAATCTTCTGTTTCTCGTCCCCGCCCGCACGTTCATCAAACCCCCCGTATCTAGCTTTGATATTCAGATTTTGGCTGGGTGACGTCATCATAATTAACCATTCTGGGGCGTGGTCTCGTCGTTAGTCGCTCGAGGCCTGAGTGGATGCTCTACAAATGTCGAAAATCGATTGAATGCTCAGCTTCTGCCAACAATATTGGTCAGAAAAGATCATCAATAACTGCTGTGATACTGGAAATGGAGCAGATATAGAGCTAATCATTGTTAAAGTTGCCATTTCAGCTTGTTAGCAATTAATGGGTGTGGCTAGGGGTGTGGCATCAAATATCAAAATCACCCGTGTCCCTTATGTGCTTTGGAGTATCCTATAGGACGAGAAACAGAATATTTTATTTGTGTGGCCTAAGACTAAGAGTTAGCTAGTGCATAGCGATCAACTTTTGCCACAGCTGGTCAAAGCAAAGGACCAGGCAGGCTCAAGCTCAGAATGGGTGAAGATTTTAGGCATCGTGTGAAAATTTGTTCATCGGGCGACTGGACTTCGGCGATACTACAGCCATGTGGCAGCTGTGAAAGATCCAGAAGATAGAAAACCATGTTTGACGCCTGCTGCCACCGAAAAGAATTCAGCGTCGATGTTCACCAAGAAGAGCGACTATTTAAGGTCGACGCAAAAATTTACTTGGTGGGTCATGGAGTCCGGGACGACCGTGGACTTGTGGCTGCCCTCAATCTTCGTGAAAGTAGGTCACTTTGTTTGACATTCTTGGAGCCGGCGATGGAGCTAGACTCCCTCTAGCAAGCAAGAATGAAGTTTTAGAAGCTCGCAAAGAAACCGTATAAAAACTCGATCGACCCGAGTATAAACTTCGCTTCGCTCGGTAATTATTGTATGATTGATTGTTCGATTCAGTTTGCCTACTGCATGCTATCCACATGAGAATTGGAAGCTGTCAGCTATGGCCTAATGATTTCTGATAGACAAGGGGGAGGCCGGATTACTTCAATATAATTTCTCATTCCCAACCCCATCCTTGAGGATGCAAGAGGGCGGGGATCACTCTAGAACTGCGACCGAGGTCAAGATTTTTGACCGTCTAAACATGGCCTCGACTGCTTGACCACAGCGAATTTTTACCCTTGACCCATTGACAATTGACTAACCTCTACACATGTGCAAAATCTCGGCCACACCTCTTGGCTGCCTAGAACACCATTTGACTGATCCCCAAGAAGTGCCTTGATGTTTGACTGCATTTTGACTGCGGTAGCAGCTCTGGACATAGCGCCTATGGGAGTGACCCCCCTCCCCCTTGAGGATGGGAAGAGACTGGTACCATAGGACGGGTTAATTACCCCACGCGCATGCGCAAGGGGTAAAGCAATCGGTTTGTCCATCTATCGTTGTCGTCGTCGGCACGAAAATCGCCAGATCTCGAGTTTTAGGCATCTGTGCGTGCTGTAAGCACAACCAATCGGTAGATATCAATGAAAAACTGGTTTTTACATACTCAAAAGGGCTTACTAACTAGTGCTACAAATCGTGCATTTCTGCTCGGCATGCCTGTGGTTTATAGACCACACCCACTCTTTAGCATAATAGTATGCGGATGCGACTGTGCATGCTCAAGCACAGTGTTGGAAAGGGTCATCACGTCATGAAACAGCTACATGTATGCCTCAGAGTGTTGCAATACTACGCTACAGTGGCTACAGAGCGCGCGGGGTATGTGCTCTACAGAGCAATAGTGTAATGATTGCGTTCTAGTCAAGTCAGGCCAAATTGTGAATCCAACAATTGCGATGGACGACCCCATACTCTACTGTAGCATACATGTACGTGCATGTTTATGTTTGCGAATCTATTAATAATTGCGAAACGCAAAAAAACTTGCAATTCGCAATTAATAGGTGCTCGCAATTAAAATTCGACCTACGGTATACATCTGTGGCTTCATGATGTGGCATTTCCAAAGTGTATCATGCAAATAGATTCACACCATGTTGTTCATAATATGACACCATACAATGTAGCCATCGATTATTTCTCGAACGTGAGGGCAATTAATGTGTTGCCGTGCGAAAAATTTAATGATACATTGTCACTCCAATCACATGATACCGTATACTCTGGTTAATAAGCGCATGCGCTTACAGTGGTAAACGGAACGACAGTATGCGCTTAATAAAGGATATGCGCTTATATGGCACATAACCACGCCCACAAACATTTGGGCACGTGATAGATGTGAGGCCCGCTAGCGCTAGCTAGCTGGCTCGATCAATCAAGCGCTTTAGCGTTTATAGCTGCTGCTCAAGATGACGAGTGCTGGCGATTTGTCGATCTTGCATGACAGCGTTATTCGTGGTCATCATTTCTCCAAGATATCTGGACTCCACATACATTTGTACTTTCCAGCCGGTCAAGGTCAGGTTCATAGAACGCCTATTAAGCGCATG
Source organism: Cliona cf. orientalis (assembly GCA_963930775.1). Taxonomy (NCBI): domain Eukaryota; kingdom Metazoa; phylum Porifera; class Demospongiae; order Clionaida; family Clionaidae; genus Cliona; species Cliona cf. orientalis. The sequence goes on along the minus strand of OZ005700.1, from coordinate 5,706,532 downwards.
CGCTTAGTAAGCAATAGCTTGTAACGAGAAGAGAGCATACGCTTAATAAATAATGTGCGCTTAATACCGGGGTACACTTAATAACCAGAGTTTACGGTATGTTGTATGCCCAGGAACTGCTGGATAATACTTTGAAGTTTCCTTCCTTGGTGGCAGCATCTGGGAATGATCCAATAGGGGCGGAGCCAATTGGGTCAAAAGATCAACTAGAGCTCTATAGAGCACATACCCCATGAGACAGAGATGAGAGCTGTGGCACTATTATGAAAGTGTTATGCGTGTGCTTGTTGTTGACCTTTAAGCTTTATGTACATGCACACAATACCATATGGCAGGTAATTTTTGTGGGGTGCTAATTTCGTGGTTGACTTGGCAGTCACGAAATTTTCCACCAGTGAAAATTAATGCATATTGTATACTAGCTGCAGCTACTATTACCGTACCCTCGCAAAAGAGGGCTCACTACGGAATATCCCCCCCCCCCACTTTGGGCTAAAGCCTAATATTTACTCGAATATGTACCCATGTGTGGCTGCCCTTGAAAACACAGCTCAAATGGCTGGTTTATGAGGACTGAACTTTGAATAGTCTATGTAAGATCAATAAGTAACCTGCCAAACAGCCGTAAAACTAAGACTAGCTAGCTTTATACCACATTTCAGCACAAACAAAATTAATGATCGTGCACGGCTAGCGATCATAACCACACCCACTTAATATGGCTGCCATCAACGGTGAAATATCGGCCCAATAGCCGGCCGCCCTTACTCTTGATTGGTAATCATGCTTGAATAAGGCTGAAATCAACGGTAGTCGCTGCTATTATTCGAATTATGAAGATAGCATGGGCTGCGATACTGATACCTCGAATATCAGCCCATCCCCCAATCTTGACCCAGTGTAAGGTGCACTGCCCATGGGCCCTCTTTCGCGAGGGTACGGTAATTTCAGCCTTGCTGGAGTGCAGCTACTAATTGAGGACGGCTCTTATTCGAGGGCGGCTTTTATTAATTTTTGGAATGACAACTCCTTGGTGACAGTGACACCATAGACTCGTTTTCAGGATTGATTTTTGAATACTCAAGATACATGTACATATAGATGATTGATAAAATTAATAAGCAGCAGAATCAAGCCAAGGACGTTTTCTGCCATATTTGGTCTCAAATCAGCAATCGTGCATGGCTTGCAATTGTGGCCACGCCCACTTAATTGTGTTTGTGCATGCATGCGGCTACTGATTGGGGTGTGGATTCTATTCAAATAAATACAGTATCCTATGTTGATCTTGTAATATGCGAGTCTTGATGATGGGCATGGGCAAAAACATCGTGGCAGCAAGCAATAGTAGCACTGTCATCCAGCTAATGGTATCTTCAACACTGATGTTTTATCTCATGCTATTATTTTTCCAAGTCTCTTTGCATATAATATGGCTTAGTAACAAAGAAGACCGCAAGTGAGATCGAGCAGGTGTATTGATTACCTGATCATTTGTGCAGTGCCACATCCCTGGACTGGGTTGCTGTCATGAAATTGCCTTCTCTTACTTTCCACGAAAATTAGCACCCCTGAAAATCATCCGCCATAGAACCACTCAATGGAAAAACTTCATTCCAGTCTCATATTATTGTAGAACTGCACAAGAGCTAGTGATTGGTGCTTGAATCATGGAAATCCATCCAAGGGAACCAAAACATGCCACTGCACGAGTCATATTTTGTGAGTGCTTGTGAATAGCATGCGCAGAGGCGATTGCCGCAGAGCTCATGGGTTATAGGACTTGAACGAGCAGGAGTAGAAGAGTTGCTCTGTCTTTTGATCTTTGTTTGCGAATCCTACTTTGTGAACAGGTAAGAAAAGTAGATAAGAAATGACAAATTGCATGCTCTGGATTACAGTTAATAGTAGAGGTATGTCTATAGGTACAGTGGAACCTCTCTATTACGGGCCTCTGAATTAACGGCATCTCCGTTATACGGACGGCCATCGACAATCCAGAAAGTGGTTGATTTGCATGTACAAGATTAAAATACCAGAAATACCGTGTTTATGCTAATAAAATGCATGATCTAATTAGTGCAAGAAAATTCACATTCTAGGATTTTTCATAGTGTATCTTAATGGAGCACGTGACGACCTTTTCCAGAAAATCGAGCGAAAATTAAAATCATAATTATTTTTTTAGCTTGCGTTCTGTTTATTTCTAACAGACCTCATTTGGGCCTTCTTTTGCCAATCTAAGTACTTTTGGTGATGCAGGTGAGCGCCACTAATTGGGGGTATGGCTGCAAGAGTGTAATTGATTATGGCCAGTTCAAGTCCAGAGGTTACAAAAACTTTAGAAATCTTGTAGCCATTCTAAAGATGTTTCCAATCAATGCAAGCCTAAAGAAGTAAGCAATGGCAAAAATGGCTAGTCCATCCAGGGAGTAGTAGCCTAAGTGAAGGATACAGTAACAAATGGCTTCTTGAGTGAGAGTATAGGGAACCCCTGCTAGTCTTTGTAAGGTCCAAACTCCTCGTCACCACACCCTCATAGGAATTTGGCCATGGATCATGACACCGTGAACCATAGAAGATACCGGTGACCTAAAAAACCCTATCATAATAGCATGCGAAAATTTGGGTGCCGTTTATGCCACTTGACCCGTTGGCCACGCCCTCTGCACATGCATATAATCAAGAGTATATATAATATATTTGGGTATATCTGTATAATTGAGGCCCAGATGTATGGAGAACTCTAGTTAGTTCATTATGACAGGGTCATCCTCTTCATGGATTCATGAAACCTGAAAACGACCAATGATGTACCCACAATTAAATTTATGTGATCACTGCATATACATGTACCGTAGAATCATGCAAATACGCCACCCCCCCCCCTTGCACATAAGCCCTCTTCCTGTGCTTTTAGCTCATGTTCCTACATGGGTAGTTTTGTCTTGCGTATACGCCCCCCCCCCCCCCCCCCAGTCCAAAAGCCAATAAAAACAAGCTACAGCTACATATAGCACATGTAACTAGTTATTTGTGTCTTGTTATGCCTTACTTTCACAAGTTTTGCCCATTGTACATGTATATGCATGTACAGAATGGTATGTTGAGGCAATTTCTTTGCTAATAATTTTTAAATATATCCAGGCCGCTTATTCCTGGAGGGCCTCCAGTAATTAATGCTCCAGGGCCAGTAGCTCCTCCACCGGTCATCCCCTCTGCACATATTGGACGACCTAGTGCCAGCATGGTGATTCCTCCAGCCATCCCTCCCCGTCTCCTGCAGACACTACCCCCACAAGCAGGTGCCTCTCCTCACATCTACTACTACAGCTACTACTGTAGCTCTTGGTTGTTGTGTTCGTGTGTGAGACGATCTGCATTGCATCTTTACTTGGCATGATAATGGTAGGATGATATAATAACAATGAAAACTGTCCCTTATCTCAAGTTGAGCTCGTTGAAGTAACATAGAAGGCCCATTTGCTAACTGGGCTCTATCTTTCAATATAACATGTCTTGAATATTACTCATACTATACATTTAGGTATAGGTCCTTTGCTGCCTGCTGGCCCCCGGGGCTTTGCTGGAACTCCTGATCATCCACCTAACCAGCCCCTGCATGGATACAGAGGTTCTGGTGTTCAAGCTTCACCAGTGAGGCCAAGGCTTGGGCTGCCACCAGACCATGCTCCTGGAGAGTCTAATATTCATGGAGCTCCCATGTCTATGCTACCTCATGGGTCCTTCATGCCACAGGGGACTCCCAGGCCTCCTCCAACGCTGCCTCACCATGTAGTTCCTACTAGCCCTGTAGGAAAAGTGGCGAGTGCTGGAATGCCACCAGTGTGTGCTCCTCCTGTTCAGCTTATTGGAAATGGAAGTCCCCGAGCTTCACTTCCACTATTGGATTCTGTTGTTAGGCCTGTACTGCCTCAGGTGAGTTACATGTAAAACGAGCACCATGGTGCGAAACCATCAGTGCAACTATTTTTGTTTCATAAAATTTGTGATTTGTTAAACTAGCTATCATGCCCAGGCAGCTAAGCTATTATCCTTGCTTGTATGGGTTAACTTTATCTTAATAATTATTAATCCTTGGTGCATGCGCAAGGGTTACTGTAGTCATTCTGTGTGTCTGTTACCAAGCTAACTGCTACATACCTCATTTGCGAGTCCAAAATGTGGTTTTGTATGGTTCCTTTCAGCATTCCAAATGCATGTATTGTGTGGATTTTGCTGAAAACGCCTTGTTCTCCAGCTTTGGCATCATTTGCTGATGCTAAGCTTCTTGACTTTCGATACTCTACCTTCTATTTATACGTAGAGTCATACACGGGCGGTGCATATACAGTATGTATGTTTTTAACAATCGGCGCATGCGCGATAGTTACGTACAGTAGTCGCGTACGGTCAGAGACAAAGGTAGTCAGCACCTTCCTTTCAACGTATAAACCAGGTATGTAGCAGCTAGCTTGATAACAGCCTTGTCCTCCAAGGACTGCCTTGATGAGATCTAGATGGATGTGCAATCGCTTCATTTTAAGAAGATGTGTGTGTAGGTCTAGTGATAGCTCTTATAACTCATTACTGGTCATAATATTGATAGCTACAAGCTAGATCGTGTTACACCAATCTGGCATTATTTCTCTCAATGAAAACTGATTCATCATACTTCTAGTATCATAACATTTGTGATATATGTATTTTGTTGAACTACGTAGCTATCATGCCCGGGCAGCTAAGCTATTATCTACTTCTCGTGTGGATTAACTTTATAGCTTTATGTTACTGGTCATCGTCAGGGGTTCCTGAAGCTATGAAAATATCATAGCCAAATTGGCTACTAGATAATTTATTTTATAGCCAAATTTCATACACAATAGCCACAGTATACACATA